>JPKC01002640.1:0-82181 GCA_000750925.1 Pseudogymnoascus sp. VKM F-4518 (FW-2643)
CATTCTCCATCACCCCCACCCCCACCCTCCGCCGCACCACCCTCCTCGGCGGCCTCATCGCCCTCAACATCTCCCTCGCCCTCTACACAACCCTCATCCACCAACGCGGCGTCCTCGACGTCCTCTCCTTCCTCCGCTACGACTACGAATCCACCCACCTCACCGAGCGCGGCCTCTTCGTCCCCACCACCGCCGACGACGCCCCCTTCGCCGCTTTCCTCATGCCCTGCCACTCCACCCCGTGGCGCTCGCACCTCGTGCACCCGACTCTCAACGCCTGGGCACTCACCTGCGAGCCGCCTCTCGATATCCCAGCCGGGACGCCGGAACGCGCTGCGTACCGTGATGAGGCGGACAGGTTTTTCGATGATCCAAAGGGCTTTCTTAGTCGTGAGGTTGGGAGCAGAGAGAAGCCGTGGCCGCAGTATGTGGTTGGGTTTGAGGGGATTGAGGGGGTGCTGAAGGAGTGGCATGAGGAGACTAGGAGTGACTACGAGGTGGTGAGGAAGTGGGATGGGTTTAATAGCCATTGGCATGATGATGAGAGACGCCAGGGACGGGTTGTGGTGTGGGAGTTTAAGGAGAGGGTGAAGGCTTAGTGGTGCTGTTAAGTGTGGCATTTGCGGGGGAGCTGGGGTTTGTGAAGTTCTCGCCGTGATGAGCATGTCTGTATTATCTTTGTATTATATAGAGAGGAGATTAAATTGGATTATCCTTTCTGCCCGTGCGGGGGTCAACTTGGTGCTGGGGTGATTTACTACAACGACAGTGCACCCACCTCGATATGCTCATCGACTGTTCGGCAGGTATGGATCCTCAAGATCCGTCTGGGCTGCCCATCCCACCGCGGAAAGGCCCCTCATCCAAACTATTGGCAGGCTCTTCCAAGATGTAGACCCAGAGGCCTATGAGCAGTATAGGCTCAACTTCGGCGCTCAGTACCTTAGCACTATGCTACAGCAGCACCGGGTTATCAACCGTTGCTGCTTCACTTGTCACCCAATAACTTTCTTTTCATCTCTATCCTTTCTCATCACCTTTCTCTTTTCTCGCTGCTTCCCTATCTTCCCACCACCTCTCCTATTTCTTGCCTCCTCCTCTTTCGCACCACCTCCCTCCGAAGTTCTAAGACTGGCACATAAACGTATAAGGGAAAGATAGAAGAAGGCCGACCAAGTATTTCTATGCAGAGAGACGACACCGAAAACTTGGTTTGAACTCGGAGAAATGTAAATAGTAACAAAGGAAGAAGGAGATCCTTTGGGTGTATAGCTAACAAGTTCTTTTCCCCGCGCCACTTTCTAAAACGGCACCTTGACCCCGCCAACCACAGTATTCGCCTTCACGACCGCCTTCAAACCCCTATACACCCCATCCGCAACATGAATCATTGTCCCGCCCGTCCTTCGCAAAAGCAACCTCCTATCTTTGGCGATTACAAACGCTCCCCGCTTCACCTGCCCTTTCAAATCTATATACCCCATCGCACGTAACAGCTTGCCCCCTGGGTCGCTGAGGAGATCGCAGTCTATCTCGTCCCTTCTTTCTTGCAATGAAGCGTTTGTGGCGGCCGAGCTAGTTGTTAGACCGTAGTATGTCATGTTTGCTCGGGAAGTGTCATGGTATGAACTGAGAATCTCGGCGGCGAAGTCACAGGCTTGTTTATTAGTTTGATATGCAGTTTTCTTACGGGAACGGGGGCAAATGTTGGTAAAGTAATGTGGGATAGATAAAGAGAAGAGCTACCTTCGTCTTCAGCTCGCGGTTTGAATGTCCAAACCACGATTCCGCCTTCACTCTCATCTAAAAGCCCCATGAGGGTCTTGGGAGTTCCATCTTGCAAGCGAAGTCTGGATGCAAAAGAACCTGTAATTGGAACTTTGTCACCAACCACAGGGGGCGGCGTCACTGTAGAAGTAGAGGGATGCGTGTTCGACGCGGTGCCCCTGAATCGAGGAGAGCTTCTCGTCCTGCCTTGTATTTTTGCTTTGGACTTCGCTTGGTATCTATGGTTGCGGCTAATGGCTGATACTCTCGCCATTTTTTAGATTCATGAAGATGACGTGGCAGTTCTGAATTTCTAACATTTGGGGGGATGAGAACGGTTTATATATCCCCCCTGGGAGTCATATGATTGGCGAAGACGAGCACAGCCACCATATCAATAGCCTCTCATTTTACCTCTCAATGGCACTATCGTTTAAATTACTATTAATATGATCCGTCTTAGAGCCCCAGAACGATATATTCATCCACGCTGGTTGGGGAGCTGTCAGGGGAAGTGAGCACGTGATTTCGCGTCAAGACGTGGCGTCTTGGACGCGACCAACTATCGGCGCATGTCTCCTGAATAATATCAGCCCATTCTAACCTGAACGCCCACGTCATTTATTCAACTACAGTGAATACCTGGCATCATTCATACTTTTCAAGTCCAACCAGCTAATTTTCAATCACAAACCAACATCAATTGAACCCAGGCCACGCCCACAAGTAAGCATGGCCCCAACCCGCCCCGCCACGAACGGCCCTACCCCCAAGTCTGCGCCAACCACACAAAACAACGGCGTCAAGAAGGCCTCAAGGCCTAGCGAGCAGCAACTCTACATTGTCTCGCGCGAAACGAACGATCCCGAGGGCGTCCATGATAACCACGAGATCGTTGGCTCCTACATGACGCTCGCGGCCGCCAATGCCGCCGCACGCGATGACCTGATTAAGGAGTGGGGACGAGAGTACTTCGAGACGTACGAGGCAAGCGAAGTTGATGGCATGGTGCATGTTATTGCTACTTGCCCCGATGGCGAGGAGATGGTTGTTCTTGTCGAGAAGTCGATGGTGAGGAAGGCGACCTCGCCGCCAAAGCCCCTCAAGCAGTACACCTACACCGTAACGCGTGAAACGATAGATCCGCATTACCAAGATGGCGACATTGAGATTCTGGGCACGTACGAGACGCTCGCTGCTGCCAATAGGGTCGCGCGCAACAATATGACCGAGGAGTGGGGAGAGCACTGCTTTGATGACTTTGAGGTGGAGGTGGTGGATGGGATGGTGCGCGTTGATGCTGTGTTTCTGGAAGGAGAGCGTATGGCTGTGCGCATCGAAAAGACCGAGGTGGAGAAGTATAGTATGGCCAGGAAGGCTGTGGCTCAGAACAGGGTCGCTGAGGCACGTAGACATATCGAGGTCTACCATGTTGTTCGGGAGACGATTGATTACCACAATGACCCTCATGGAGGCGTGCAGAACACGGCCATCAATGGGACGTACGTTTCCCTCGAGAAGGCGAATGAGGCTGCACGGAGGGACTTGGGTTATGACTGGGATAGGGATTTCTTTGAGGAGTATAACGAGACGGTGAAGGAGGGGATGGTGACCATTAATACGACATGTCCGGAGGGGGAGCGGATAAATGTTTATGTGAAGAGGGGATCTTTAACTACCGATCATGCAGAGATGGCGGGGTTGGTCGAAAATATGGTCGCAGAGATGGAGGATGAGTTGGACGATGAGTTGGAAGATGGGGAGTCCGAGGATGGGTCTGAAGAGGAGTAATTATAAACAACTGGGGCTTGGAGCAGAACGTTTGTTGGATAGACTTTCTTCGAATGTAATTTTATATATACCCCTTTAACAATACAATAATATCATATCTATCTAGCAAGCCATGGCATCGTATGGCAACCTCCAATAGTACCACTACAAATCCCAACATGAACTCACTGAAACACACACCAAGATCCTCGCCGGCGAAGACCTTCTCATCGCTGGCTTCTTCACGGCTCAAAATTCTCCGTCAAGATATATATGGCAGCGACCATTCAGCTTTGGAGTATATTATTTGAGTACTACTGTCGACTTTCATGGGACTTCTCTCAAAGATCCTTCCTCTTTCGAAAGGAGGTGCTACATCAGCGACGCTCAAGATGGAGAATGAGACTCTCGTCCGGAAAATCTTTGACGCGAAGAAGTCGTCTACGCCAACGATACGGAGGCGACTACGACCGGGCTGCGGTCGTAATAGCGCTGAATAGAATAGGTAGCGAGAAAGGAAACTGTGAAAGAGAGGGGAGCTGTGGTGAGAAATGGAGGTGGTGACAAGAAAGGGGGGATGTGGCAATAAATCAACGAGGTAGTGGGAAAGGGAAGCAGTGAGATGGCATCCATGAAAATAAAATCTAACCCTGTGAAAATATCCTTCATCCGTGGATAGGCCCCATGGCCTCCTGTCAACCCCTTGTTCCATTCTTCGGTAGCAGTATTGACCTCAAGATGATACGAATGCAGTCGTGATCTAATCTTCACATAATATAGGTACTGCCCAATATCCATGAACTCTAGGGCATGACCCCCAAAAATAAAGCACCAAGATGGTACGAAATGGATATAGTAGCGATACGCAAACTCTTTTTCTCACGCCCACAGAATCCCGGCCAGCTAGGGACGTGGCGGTTAAGGCAGACGCTTGCTCGGAGTATCGGCGCAGACTATGATGTGCACCAGCACCAGCGGAAAACCTGCCATGAGCCAAGCGGCATGGCGTCGTTCCTTGAGTGTGCCGATCTCAAGACGGGCCATTGCCTTCTCATCTAGTAGTTGACGAGGCATTCGAGGTAGCGGACAATCGGCATTGGTTCTATCTTATCGCAAGATACGAAACGATATTCTGCCTATGACAAAGGCGCATTTTTTAAGGTGAGACATTCAGCTGGCTATTTGCAATATTCTCTCTCTTAATGCTGTAGCATTGGCGACGACCAGCATTGGCGACGTCCACTGTGCGCTGAAAGCGGACACGTTGACCCACTCGGGATATATACCTCCGTTCATCTTCTCCGTGGAATTTCTCTCGGATCATCCCGACCACCAAGGACAACTCTCCTTTCACAATCCCAAATTTATATTATTCGAACAGACACTATGTCGAATCGTACAAAGTCCCGCGTCACTTATGACAGTATCGAATCATATTCCGAAAATGGCCGTAAAGTGGACGAGTATGTCATAACACTTTACTGTTCAATGCGGCCTTAATGTGCATACTAATACCCTATTTTCCATTTAATAGGATCGTTGAGAAAGATACCGGTCGTCCCGTCACCCAGACAAGAAGTTTGCCCCCGTTTCTTCTTCCAGTGTAGGTCTGAACTCATCTTTATGTCGGGTCAATATACTAATTGCTATACTTTCAGAGAGTTGACTGAGTCTGCTGTCAACCAGTTGAAGGCCCTCTCCGGGGTGAAGGTGGAGGATATGTCCAATGAAGAAGACTAAGATGGCTGGTTGCTTGGCTGGCAATGAGATATTATACTTGCGAGCTATATATGCCAATTGTGTGAACCCTTCAGGGCACCGGAAGGTTGATCTACACCGTGCTGATCTCGACTTGAGCGATGTATTTGGAGATCCGCGCCGCTCTCGCAACTAGAGTCAAAGAAGGTAGGAAAGACAACTTGTCAGGTTCCCCACGGGGAAGATGCCAGAGTGGGGGTACGCCACCACGCAACGGACAGAGAAGACTTGTTTCCCCGTTCTAGATCGTGGATTACGATGCTGACGATGGGATTGAAGAATGACATGATGTTAACCTTCCTCCCGAGCAGAGGACAAACAATCCGAGGGCGATCTATAAAATAGTCACTCTCCAAAGCAGCGCATAATGAGACAAAACCAGGAGTTTTTGGCCTCTAGATCATCAATGGATCATCCGGCACTGGGGCAAGGGAATTATTTAGGTTGAAAAATGCGGGGTAAGATGCTTTCGTGGGTTAACAGGGGTAAATATGCGAATGTTAATACTAGCCCCTGAGCCACAATGTGGCAAAGTTCTGGGGTGCTCATGGCTGCTTGATCGTCGGTGGCATCTCTAGAGTTTATAATCCGGTTGGATTTTTCAGATTAAGAGGAATGTGATATTCGTGATTTGTGTGTAAGAGGTCGGATTAAATCGTCCTATCTTGTACTCCTTATCCCAATCTGTCGTATCTGTCCGTATCTCCCGTATCTTGCAAGGGGCATGGTATACTTATCTTTGTTAGATAGAGGTCTACCCTGGGGAGGATCACGGCGGGATACTCGGTGAAATGTCGCTCTATCATTCTCCGTATCGGATTCGCATGCCTATCTGCTAGCAATCTTCTCGAATCCTTGCAGCCGTATCTCTTCTGTGGGGGTGGGTGGGCCATCCCTGCGCCTTTCTTGGCATCACGAACCTCCCCTCACGGCTCTATCACTCTGCCTGCAAGATATCTCGACATGTCGTCATCAATCATTTAATGAAACCGGTGGTATTTTGGAATGCAAAAATATTGTCATAAAAAATAAACTATTCGCCTGCTATATATCTTCAAGAAAGTCATTAAATCGTTTCGCTCTCTACACTATCTCCTCAGACGTCCCGCGCCTCATTCCCCCCGCATCATCATACATCGCAGCCCCAGCCTTTTCATCCTCATCGCTATCGCTCGAGTCAGCTAGCTGCGGGTTATCAATCGCATCCCCGACCTCAAGCCAGGTAGCGCTGACTGCCGGCATGGGACTGATTCGGCACAGCCCATAGTACACTATGGCCGCCACGATGCACCCGCAGAAGTAGTTCAAATTGTACAAGTACTGCGCCCCAAGCGGGGCCGACGGCCCTCCCGTCGGCTCGCGAACGGCGCCCACGAAGCCGACAATGTTAATCAGGATCCCGGCAATGTACGCGGCGTAAGCGCGCCAGTTAAAGCCGTAGGT
Organism: Pseudogymnoascus sp. VKM F-4518 (FW-2643); assembly: GCA_000750925.1. Taxonomy (NCBI): domain Eukaryota; kingdom Fungi; phylum Ascomycota; class Leotiomycetes; order Thelebolales; family Thelebolaceae; genus Pseudogymnoascus; species Pseudogymnoascus sp. VKM F-4518 (FW-2643). Next base: position 6,739 of record JPKC01002640.1, read on the forward strand.
AAAGTAGTATGGGGCTGTCTTCTTTGCCGTGTACAGATCGCGGATCTGCAGGTAGCCTTTGCGCACGACGTAGTAGTCACAGAGCATGACGCCGGCGATGGAGGAGAGGAAGACGGAGTAGGCGGAGAGGTAGGTGGTGAAGTTGTTGCTTGAGGAGAGTAGGTTCCACGGGCACATGGCGAACCCGACGGCGGCGCAGATGTACCCGCCGCGACGGATGGTGATGTAGCGCGGGAGCAGTGCCGTCAAGTCGGTGCCGGCAGATACGGAGTTGGCGGCGATGTTTGTGCCGAGTTGCGCGAGGGTGAAGGAGGCGGCGATGAAGAAGACGCCGGCGCGGTTGCCGGAGCCGCCTTCCTTTAAGAAGCTGCCAAGCAGGTCGAGAGGGTTCCAGATGGCTTCGCCGCCGAAGATCACCACTGAGCATGAAGACACGATGATGCCGATAAATGAAGTTACGCCGAATCCGATAGGGATAGTGAATAGCTGCGACCAGAAGGCATCCTTTGGCTTGGTTGCAAAACGAGAGAAATCTGGCACGTTGATAATCAACGCGCTGAAGTTCGCAATAGAGGACATGATGCCTTTAATGATGGCCCAAGCAAGTTCGTTGCCGTGGATGACATTCGGTTTGTTGACAACTGGTCCTAACCCCTTCGCTCTAACCACACTCCAAATGAAGAAGGCAATTCCTGCGACTGGAACAACGAAGGACTTGACCGTGAACAAATGCCTGATTTGGTGAACGTGTGGGTATAAGGCTGGAAGCGAGCATAACGAGAAGAGAAAGAAGGAGAGAAAATCTTTGGTGGTAGTTCCAGAGCTGGCTGGCATCGAATTCGGCAGATGCTCGTATTGAGGCCATATAGAGGTAATCATAAGAGTAACACACTGGCCGCCTGTAGTTGCGTTAGTTTGTCAAGACAAACATATATATCTGGGGAATTCATCATACCAATCCATGCCTGAACACCATACCAGATACATGCCATTGCAGACCTGTTAAATACAGGCCAAAGCCCACCCCAGACCCCGAAAGAAGCACGACTGGCGACTGGGAATCCGATGTGATAAGTAGCACCAATACGTCCTGTTGCAACAACGAAAGCACCCGCAATTGAGTAGCCGACCCAGACGCAAATCCACGCCTGCCACCACGAGAGGCCGGCCACAACACTGGAGGAGGCGATCATCCATGTGTTGATGTTGAACGAGTCGGCTATCCAGAATCCGACAAAATTCCAGGGCCCCCATTGCCTTCGGGCAGGTTCAACTAGAAAGGTTCGTCATGTTGCGTTTTAATATGGAGCGTGCAAGGCTCTTACCGGGCTTCAGATCCTCGTTCGCGAGCATCGTCTGCGTTCTGCTCAATCCCTCTTCTGTCTCGACCGAAATAAGGTTTAAAACTGCCCTGCCCGACGGCAGTCGCATCTTTGGTGCCATCTTGATTGTCGAGCTCGTCTCAATTGTCTGCTGTAATTGCACCAGATCGGATTGAGGGCTCAAAAGTAGTGGCGGCGAGGTCGGTGATAAGTAAGATTTCTCGCCACTGAAGACTAGTGGGCAATATGATGAAGCTTGATCCGAGGCTTGATTGATAGTCGATGCCGAGGGAAGTTCACGGGATCAAGCCTTGGGTGGGTGGATAGGTAGATAGGTGGATAGGCCGGGCAATGGAGCATTCATGATGGGAGAGCATTGGTATATATATACACAATACCATTCACCCAAGCCGAACAAGCCGCCCCACGTCGCCGATATGCTAGAATGATAGAAATGGGACAGGTAACAACCAGAGCGGTGGCACACAGTCGTAAAAGTTCACGTCCCTGGCCGGAATCCCTGGGCTTGCCAAAGAAGTAAGCCCTGAAGGCGTCCGGTATGTTCCTTTTGCGGGATCATTTTGCGGGGAGATGCCCATAGTGGTGCAATGGCGAACCTTAGTACGGTGCAGCCAGCGCCGGCCACCACATGTGAGGAAAAACTGGGATATTTCCTCCAGCCAATACTCGAGTTTGTATGCGATTTTCGGCCGTTGACCCAGGCACAATACTGGACCAGCCGCTATACGTACCGTATGTGGGGAAGTAGCGAGACCACTACCGTCGTTGCCCATGTCCATGACTAGCGCCAGTATGGACGCGTTAGTGAGGTTAAAGCGCTCTAGTGCCTCTCAAGCGTCTCCAAGGGTGGTCCCTACCGACCGGAACCAGATAAGATAACCATGATAACATGTGCTCCGAGCGCTGGGTTTTACTCGATCTCATCGAGTCACACACGCCAAACCCGCCGGTATGGATCAGATAGGTGCGGCTCTGCCAGATAGGGCAGAATGGGGTAAATAGAGTAGAGTAAACTGTAAATAAAGCACGTGAGCGTGGGATGACCCTTTTGCCGGCCGCAGAGAGGCATTTGCTTTTCCTGTGGGTTGCGCGCTATTGTCCAGCGTCAGACCGCGTCAGGCCGTTTGCCCGTGGTTTGTGCGCATTGTTCGGCGTCAGACCGAACAGTTTGCTACTACTTAACCTCATTGTTCAGCGTGTGATCCTTTGCTGACATTGCATCCCATTGTTCAGCGTCAGACACTCAGCCACCAGATTCACGCCATTGTCCAATTTCTGGCCCTTTGCCGCCAGTTGCTATCATTGTTCGGCGTCAGATCCTTTGCTGTCATTGCATGCCATTGTTCAGCGTCAAGCCCTTTTCTACCATTTTCACGCGACTGTTCATTGGCCTTTCTCCATCAGTTGTCCATCATTGTTCAGTGCCAGATCCTTTGCTGTCGTTCCATCCTATTGTTCGGTTTCGGCGTCAAGCCCTTTCCTACCAGTTCCATGCCATTGTTCATTGTCAGATCTTTCCCGCCAGTTGACCATAATTGTTCAGTGCCTTTGCCGCTCATTGCATGTGCACGAAGCCTCGCCACCACGTCTTTGTCGACATTTTGCACGCAACAACAAAGCTGTTGGCGCTGAAACGAAGTGACGGGATATTTCATAAAGAAAATTCGTGTAGAGTGCCAGTATAATGCCTTTCTGCATCGGCGACAAACTTTCAATGAAAGCAATAGGTTCCCTTGTGCTGGCCGCAGCTCCTTTGTCGACAGACCACACCATGTATATTTTGAGTCCAGCGATATATTGGCCAATCCAGAAGCTGTGCAGAACATACCGTGGGGGAATTCAAAGAAAACGACGGGACAAGCATTTCAATGGATGTCTTTATCCTCTCCAGTGTTGTTCGTCTGTGGTAGGTTCCTTGTCTTTGAGCCAATCCAGAAGCCATACGGGACGGACCGCTTGGGAATTGAAAGAAAATGACAGGACAAGCATATGAATGGATGTCTTTATCATCTCGTGTTGTTCGTCTGGGAAAGGTTTTGTATGTGAATCTCATCTGAACAGCATCGTTGTTTGTTCATGAGAAATCCACCCTTCCCTTCCCAACACTGCTGCCATGAGGATTCTGTGAATAAAGGCCCAATGAGTATATTATCCATCCCACCTTCTTCCGTCGTCGTCCTCTCCTTTCCTCCTACCATAACGTCCTTTTCCTGTCATTGCGGAATTCCATTGCTTCTCGTTCTGTCGTCCTCGCAAAGGTAGGTTGGTATCTGTGATACTCCTTTGGAATCACTGAATCACCATTCAATCCAGTCCTGATTCTCTCATTCATTTCATTCGGGTCCATACCGCCACTCCATTGCTCTGTGAGCTCAGCATCACACGATGTGCAACCTCGACGACACCTATTACACCGTGTGCGCGCACTTCGGGCCACGGATTGTCATCACCCATTGCGCACGGGGTTTGACTCACAATGGCTGCTCCACAACCGGGTGCTGGGACAGCGATGTCACTGGCATCTCACGAATCACTTCGCTCTGCCCAAGCTGCATGATCAGGACACGGAGAGAATCCGGCCACACCAGGAACCTTCAGCCAGAGAGTGAACGCCCGGAGGGTCAGACCAACAACGACAACATTGGAGTAAGAAGCGAGGCAAGCAAAGGGCACGGCAAAGACAGGGGGATCTGGTTGAGGAGGCTTGGCAGGATTTGGTATCGGGGAGAAGACGGGTGAGTTGATCGGTGAGGGGCATTTGAAGGAAAGTAGAAAGCTAACGAGAACGTAGCTGGGTCCGATGGCTCACAATGCATTTTGCAAGATGAAGAAGCAAGTGCCGTTCTTTGGCGTTTGGAGGATCGGCACTGGGATGCAGATGCTCGTGGATATCAGAAATGTGGCCCGTTGAGCGGCGCTGCCTTGGATCTGGTGGGCTGCTTAAAGGCAGAAGGATGATGAGTTATGATACCAATAGTGAGTGCTATGCACATAGCAATAAATGAAGGCGCTGGCCGTCTTGTTGCCTCTCAAATTGTAAACTTTAGACCATGGTGTAGTATATGTATGATGATCTGTCTTGCCTTGTGACAAAAACCTTTGCTATTGTAGTAGCGGCGACTTCGCATAGCCCTGAACATATTGGTGCCTTACGAGTAGGAAGAACAAAGCATGAATCCAATACAGACAAGAAAAAATACAAAAAAAAGGCAAAAGAAGAACTGTACACAGTAAACTGCGTACAGAGAAGAACCCTCCTTCACTGAGGCCGCTTCCTTACTTTTAGGGAATTTACAAGGGGCTCCCATGATTTGAGGCTCGAACCCGAAGGCTCGAGTTCAGAATCAGGAGCACTATCATTGATGAAATCAGAGCACTTCCCATACTCTGGGCTGGCTTTTTGGCACTTATATACCCTCCAGACCCCACGCAGCAGTCTCACCGGGAAAGCCGTGAGAAACCACCACAACCACAGGGAAACATGGGAAAGAGCTGGACACTTCGACAAACAACGTATAAATATAACTTAGCCTTGGCCCACGTCTTTACTTGTCATTTCAATACAAAGAATAATCAAATATCAAATAATAATCAAATATCAAATAATAATCAAATATCAAATAATCAAATACTTTGTCAGTAGTCTAAGGTGACATCCATCGCTGTCGTCGTCAAAGGTTAATATCACGGCCCCGGAAGAACCTATATCCACCAGGGTCAATTCCACCATCAGACCCATAACCCTGCAAGCCCGATAAAGCGAATGTCTTGTTATCTCATCTCCTTCACGCATTCTGGGCAATGCTTAATTAACAAAATCTTCTTGGGACTACATGGACAGGCATCTTCATCATATACAGGCGCGCTACAGATTGAAGCCGCCACAGCCTCCGCACGCTCGTTGCTACGACATTGGCTCCACAGGTAGCCCCACGCGCCCGGGACGGCGATAGAGAGGTGTTTTGGGAAGTTGGCGGCCGGCACGTTGTGCCTCGATACTTACCAGTATGCCTATTCGATGGCGCTCCCAGAGCGTAGTAATAGGTGTTATCCTCATATTCATATTCATTTTTGTATTGCAGAAAGAGGGACTGGGAGGGGTCTCGATAAACCCTGGCCATGGAAACCCCGGAGGAACACCCGTCGATGACCAATTCGATGAGAAGACAGAACAGAAATTCATGGAGGAGCTTGATATATTTTATGGCGAGAATTATAAGTAAGCATCTATGTATGTGAACTCAATCCTATGCGCGAAACTAATTACGTCGACACCAGGACCACAGGCCGAGGAGCAATTTATACCCCGACCCTGAGGAACCTCGACACAAACGCTACGATTATGGACCAAATAAGATACCCCAATGCATTGCGCCCGCCAGCGATTGAGGCGCCATATAGTCCTGTACCGGCAAAATCATACTCGCCCCAATATGTGATCCAAGACAAGGATCAATGGGCAGTCAGTCACCCCGAAAAATTTACGCACTGCGGAAGCCCCTGGAGCAATTTTGGTATATCAGACGATATTCAAACCTTTGCAGGCAATCCCAAGGGATTCCCTTCCCCGGCATTTGGGGACCGCGATGCCCTGGACTGGGAGAAATACATGTGCTTTGACAGGCAGGGACGATTCGGTCGGTACGGCTACATAGAAGGCAAGGGGGAATCGGAGATCAAACCAGCGATTCACTGGGAATCTGTCAACTGGGGCGCGCTCCAGGATCATTGCCTTTACAAGAATGTTGAGCGATTCCCAATGAGCCGTACTGAACCTGGACAGAACCTTAAAGGGTTGGGGTGGATGTCGCCAATGGATCGTTCACATATGAAACGGGGCATCCAGCGGAGACAGGATCCTGCAAAAGGGGAGATTCCACGGCCGGACCCTAATAGGGTGCCTCCACCGCCAGTGGCAAACAGAACTGCTGTCCTTATCCGAGCCCGCTTTGATACTGTCTATAGGGAGAACGATATGCTCAATATTCGCGCACTAATCAACGAGCTCTCGTTCAAGACAGGAGGAGAGTATCAGGTTTACCTCTTAGTCGAAGTCGAAGACTGCGACGACGCAACATGGACAGACAAAGGCCTTTACGATGCCGTAGTCGCTAAATCCGTCCCTCCCGAATTCAGCGAAATGGCACACATTTACACCGAGCGCCTTCTTCGCTCCTGGTACCCCGCCATGCCCTCCAAAGCCAATATTGGTGGCCCTGTCCTCGAGAAACTCGAATGGCTTCCCATCCAGCGCTTTGCACACCTCAACCCCTCCTACGCCTACTTCTGGAACTGGGATCTCAACGTGCGCTACACAGGGCATTATTACGATCTTGCTAAGTCGCTGCCGCGCTTCGCACAGCGCCAGCCCCGCAAGTGTCTATGGGAGCGCAACGAGCGCCTCGCCACACCTTCTCTCGACGGACCCTACGAGACCGTCTTCCGCGATAAAGTCGAGAAAGAATCCGACCCCGAGGGCATCATCTGGGACGTCCCCGTCATACCAGAGTTTACGCAGCAAGGCCCCAGACGGCCACCCGCCGAGGAGGCTAAGAACGAGCACTTCATGTGGGGACTGGGCGAGAAGGCGGATCTCATCACACTGTTCCCCATCTTCAACCCGGTGGGTACGACGTGGGGCGGCCGCAATGACGTGTGGGGATATAAGCACGGCAAGGACTTAGCGCGGCGTGCGACAGCCGGGACGTTCGGGATAGCGTCGAAGAGGCTCCTTGATCTTATGCAGAAGGAGTCTCTTGAGGGGCGCTTCCTAAATGCTGAGATGGCAGCGCCCACGGTGGCACTGCTGCATGGACTGAAGGCCGTGTATGCGCCTCAGCCGATTTGGTTTGAGCATGCCTGGATCGGTGAAGGCTTACAGAAATACTTCAACTCAGGCCCGAGGAAGGAGGTAGGGAGTAGCCAGAAAAGCTTATACGGTAGTGGGAAGAGGAGCATGCTCTGGGAGGGAAGTACGTTTGATACCAAGTCGAAAGCAGCGGCCAAGATGTGGGATAAGTGGATGGGGGTGGGAGAGGGTGCGGCTGAGGTATGTCGTTTTTTTAATTTTAGCGAGTAATTGCTAACTTGCGTGCTTTTAGTTCGAGAAAAAACAAGGTCGCATGTGCCTCCCGCCCATGCTACTGTTCCCAGTTCAGGACAAATCACCTGTCGTGTGGAAGTATACGCCACAGGCCGGCGTTGAAAGCGATAAGACTTAACCACACCCAAACGACTGGGTGCATTTTCGTGTATAGAATTAGTTGTCCGGCTTTGACAGCGACCGCTGTGTACTGTATATATATGATTTCTTTGGGTATCGGCGTTTGGGGGGATTTAGATCTCCATGCAGAGGGATCTCCGCTGGGGTGACTTATGCGAGCATGGCAGTTATGGATCCTGGGTCGTAGAAATAGTCACGATCTTGGGGTATTGTGGAACATGTGATAGAACGACAATGAGACGTTATGATTGACACCTTTCACAATGTAATAACGATCGTCCTGTGACATCACTAACTTAACAACTCACCGCTAGAATCGAATTTCCCTCCAGTTTCAATTGCCGTCGGCTTTCGATTTCAATTGCCGACGAGTGCAATGAGGGGGAATAGTGGGGAAGTACACTAAACCCCGCACCCCACACCCCGCCTTGAAGTCAAAGGGGGCAAAAACGTGGGGGTATCAGGGCAACAGTACACCGTGACATAGTCGTACAGTATATAGACCTGTATATGGCCTCTTCAGCACAATATAGTTGTTTCTCGGCGTATTCACTTATCAACTCTCGCCTTTCAGTATGCCAGACTCCCTTAAGAACACACCAATGGCACCAGTCGATGCTGCAGTTACCGAGGGGGTGCCGCCTGTCGGAGACACCAAGCCAAGTTCGAACCATTTGGAAAATGCGGAAGCCGGTATCAAGTTGAATCAGTTCGACGGAGAGCGAGTAATTGTCACAGAGCAAGATGTGAGTCCATCTCCCGTGTCTCTACGAGACAGCATTGATTTCTCCTACTGACGGTTGCCAACAGAACAAAATTATCCTTCGCAAAACAGACAAAACAATTTTGTCAATTCTTGTCTGGGTTTACTTCCTTCAGGTTAGCATTATACTCTTCTCGTTCTCTCCTACGACTTACTGACTTCCCCTAGATCCTTGATAAATCAGTCCTCGGATATGCCTCCCTCTTCGGCCTTCAACAAGATACTGGGCTGAAAGGCTCAGAGTACTCAATGGTCGGCTCTATATCTCCAATCGCACAATTAGTCTGGCTCCCCTTTACGTCGGCCGTGATCGTTAAGGTGCCCCATCGCATTTTGATGCCCATCCTCATCCTAGGTTGGGGTCTCGCACAAACCTGCATGGCCGCATCTCACAACTACGCTGGGCTCGTCACTACCCGTTTCTTCCTCGGCCTATTCGAAGCTGCATGCCTGCCGCTGTTCGGCGTCATAACCGGCCAGTGGTACCGCCGAGCTGAACAGCCAGTCCGCATTGCAGCCTGGTATGGAACCAACGGAATCGCAACGATTGTTGCAGCTGGGCTTTCATTCGGTCTTGCCCATATTCCCAGCAGCACCCTCAAGTCATGGCAGATGTAAGCTTTATTCCCACCATTGCCTGAATTCTATAAATGCACGGATGCTAATTCAGAAGCAGTATTTTCCTCTTCGTCGGTCTCGTCACCGTCGTCACCGCTCCGTTCGTATACTGGAAGCTCGAAAACGACGTCGAAAACGCGCGCTTCCTTACCGATCACCAGCGCGCCCAAGCCATCGAGCGTCTTCGCGCAAACAACACCGGTATTGGCTCCAAAGAATTCAAATGGAGTCAAGTTCTCGAGGTCTTCCTTGATCCAAAGACATACATATGGTTTATTCTGTCCGTCCTCCTCAACGTCGGAGCAGCCGTGACCAACGTCTTCGGTCCCCTCATCCTTAAAGGACTCGGCATGGACAAGTCCATCACGTCTCTTCTCAACATGCCCTTTGGCGCTGTGCAATTCCTAGTCATCATCGTGTCGAGTTACGCTGCGCAAAAGGCGAAGCTGAAGGGTGCCGTTCTACTCGCGCTCATGCTCCCCGTCGTTGCTGGACTAGCGATTCTATATTCCCTCCCACGAAGCACCGCCTATGTCGCACCTAATCTCGTTGGGTACTATCTCCTCGCATTCCTCTTCGGTGGAAACCCTCTCCTCGTCACCTGGATTATCGGGAACACCGCCGGAACAACTAAGAAGACGGTCATCATGGTCATTTACAACATCGGAAGCTCGGCTGGCAACATCATCGGCCCGCTCTTGTTCGATGCAGCAGATGCTCCAAGTTACCTCCCCGGGCTGCGCGCTGTCTTGGGCTTGTTCTGCGCAATGGTGGCTGCGGTCTTGGCGCAGTGGTTCTTGCTCTTTACGATGAACAAGAGCCAGGAGAAGAAGCGGGTTGCCAATGGGAAGCCGGCGAAACTTACGGATCGCTCTATGATGGACCACTATGAGGCACAGGATGATATGGACTATGGAAATGGCGATGCAGCATTATACGATCTAACTGATCGCAAGAATGATGAGTTTGTGTATATTTACTAGTAGAGTAGAGGATGTTATGACTTTATGGTCTTGGTTATTCTAGGTGTATGGCAGCGGAGTTATGGGAAATTCGTTAAAAGACATATCACAGCATCTGTGGCACAAAAACATATGCAATGCTGGTCCTTTGATTCTGATGATCACACTGACCATATATAACCCCCATCTCCAATCAATCTATAGTCAATTTCTCAGATCCCGCCTCTCCTACTCCCGAAAAACGCCCATCATCCCATTCGTCTCGGCCCCACTCCAGCCAAGTTTGGTAGGGCGCGGGGAAATGCCAAATATAACCGCAAACCCTGCCATCCCATCCATCCCTCCTCCTTTCCCTAAAAATAAAAAAAAAGTGGAGAAAAACGTCAAAAGAGCAAAAAAGGGTATTCACAGTTATCCCGAGCGCCCTCCCGCCGGCCAATTCCCAGCGTGCATGCGAGACGCCAGTATATACAAAACCCTCCTCCGCCTATAGCCATGCACAGCCGTGCAGGTCAAACCCGCGCCATTGGCATCCTATTGATTCCCATCCCCGAGGGTCAATCCACCAACGCCATAATCATGCTTCCCAGTAGTTTTTATCAATGATGATGAAACGGTTCGTTCGTGCGGAAACAAAAAATGCACATGAAAAAGAAAGGACAAAAACAACACTGGCCGCACGGGCGGCCGAAAAGTGGAAAAATAGATAAAAATGGGGTACAGGAAACAGGAGCTTCAAGGACAATAAAAATATGCCATGGTATGGTGTACTCTACCCAACCTCGCCCATGGGATGGGCGAGTGGGGAATCCCAATTTTGAAACGCAGTTGAGCTTATCCGGTAAGCTGAAACTATATTTGTACGGGCCTTTATGAGACCAGGCTCATTGTTTTGGGGGCGTGTTAGTGATAGTAGGTGTCGTGCCTCCGCTATGGTTACTGGAGGGACGAGAGCGTTGCTGTTGAGGTTGAGACTTATGCTTGGCGATAACGGCGAGCTTTCTGCGGAGCGTGAGGAGGCGGCCTTTGACCATGGAAACAACTGTTACTAGTTAGAAATTGTCCCAAAGGTATATACTAGACGAAAAACTCACGTTTCTTGACCGCGTCCCGATCATCGACATTGATGCCGTTCACGGGATCATCTGGGTCTTTCTCCGTAACTTGCGTGACGGCCGCCTTCTTTTGTGGCTCATCGTCATCCTTCTCGAGGATTGCTTCCAGCATACGAATTGCAGTTACATATGAGAGTTCGCAGCCGACCAGGTCTTCGTTTGCAATCTCGTTGATAGCAGCCGATCGACTCATCTCAATAGCTCTGTCATACATCAGCCTCTCAGCTGTTGTGCCAGCACTAAGAAAGACGCCATCGGCTGTTGAACTATCTCCTCCATCCATTCTAGAGTCTTCAGTGTGGTTGCTTGGATGGCCTGGATGATCCTCGGGGAGTTGTCTCTGTGCATCGATAAGCTTTAATCGAGAGAACTCTGCCTTTTCAAGAACTTCGTTAAACCGGCTCCTCATCCATTGAACGGCACTATTGATACGGGCTGCGGCGACAGCAGTCTCGGTTTTCACGGTAGTTGCGCTACTGGCGGCCTCCGCCCTCTTCTTCTTGTTCCACCAAGAATTTGCGATTCCCATTGACTTTGCCAATAAAGTTAGAGATTTGACGTATAAAACCAGTGCTTCCTCAGATAAAGAAACAATAGCATCGGGAGTGAGGCCATCATCTTCTGGGTCCGTATCGCTTACGGTGTTTCCGCCTAGACCATGGTCCATTGACGGCGCAAGCGGGATGAGCTGCTTGTATTTGACCTCTGCAAAGCCATATACAACGTCAGATCTAGTTGCCAGCGCTTCGATCCGATCGCCTATTTTGACATCCTCATCATTTGATTTTCCGGGTTTGCCGTCAGTGATCATACCAGCGATACCCGGAGAAGTCGCAAATCCCGTAAACGCGCCATATAGTTGAGGTGGCGACTGCCCTCTCAGCAATTGTGGCGCGTACCCAGAAATTCCGAAAAGCCTAAGGCTCGCATTTGATATTGCTTTTGTTATCGCAGAAGTAGCCGAGCTCGGGCTGCCGTAGGAGCGTTCGTAGGACGGTTTGCGGTGAGGATTTTGTTTCCCCTGGGCTATCTGCATGCCGCTAGGGGAAATCGGGGGTGAGGTTGTAGGTAGGCTGGACGATGGTGTCCCCTCTGTCTGTGCTCTTCTCCTCATGTTCGCTCTCGGCGAGTTCGGCTGCGCTGGTACTGCCCCTGATAACCTAGCATTGGCGTCCATCTCATCAGCAAAAGAGTTGACCTCTACGTAGCCTTTTTCCACAACAATATACTCGCGCTCGTCCCTCACGTCTTGGTCAGCTCTCTCTCTTTCGTCTCTTTTCTCATTGCGCGGAGGAACTCGTTTCTTTTCGTTTAATAACGAAGAACCAGGTGACGGCGAGTCTTGGCTCCTGCCCCGAACCATGTCAACTGGGCCAGCGCTTGGCCGCCTTTCCATAGCTTCTCCGTTTGAAGAATATTTATTTGGACCAGTGCTGGATGTATGTATCACTGGCCTCCGTGAGGTAGTGGATGGTCCGGGGTTGGCCTGGAACCGCTCGGCTTGCGCTCTAGGTGGGGTACCATGAGGCAGCCGTGGTCTGTGTTGTGCCTCATCGAACGTCTCTGTAGGAAGTGCTCTGGCAGCACCTGACACGTGTTGTTGTGGTAATATCCCAGTGGGCCGTGTATCATTCTCGCTGATGCCCCTACGAGATAATCTGGCCGAAAATTGACCGCTCGTAGCCTCTGGTTCTTCGGGCCTTGGTGTCGGACGGATTTCCTCAGGCCTGTCGTCTCCTACCAAGCCACGGATATTATTAACTATTATTGGATGGGCAAAAAAGTTATCAAAGCTAAGACGCTCAACAGGGTTCTTCTTGAGGAGTCCCTGGATGACATCCTTCAAGCCGTCACTGATAGCAATGCCTGAGTCCCATGGAAGGTCCTCGGACTGCATCTCGATTTTGCGGAGGAGCTCGACATGATTTGCGGCACGGAATGGAGGCCTGCCGGTCACCATTTCGTACATTACAGTGCCGACAGACCATAAATCGGCCTTTGCGTCGTACTTTTCGTACCGCAATATCTCAGGTGCCATATATAGCGGCGAACCACAGAGCGTCTCTGCTAGGCTTGCCGCTGGGAGAGACCTTGCGAAGCCGAAATCGGCCAATTTCAGCATCGGAAGTGAGAGTAGTCCCGCGGCTGGGATCAAAGACTCAACACTTGGTGACATGAGTAGAGGGTTTTGAGGGTGTGCCGACATATACTGTGGTGATGGAAGTAGTAGCATATTTTGCGGTTTGACATCGCGATGTATGAAGTTCCTGTCTCTAAGAAACTCCAGGGCGCTCGCAAGTTGCTTGAGGAAGTGCACGCTGATCACTTCGTTCAGCCCACCTTTCTCCGGATTTGGATACTTCCTCGCCATATCCGCAGTCGCCGCATTTGTCAGGAACTTCGAGCGTTTCCTGATGAATAACGACAAGTCGCCTAGCTCGCAGTATTCCATTACCAGGTGTATATGTGAATCGGTTTGATGGCGGCCCAAGAGGGCGACGATATGAGGGTGTTGAAGAGATTGGAGAATGTCGATTTCTTGATTGAGGTTCTCTTTTAACTTTCGATTCAGTTTCGACAGATTGACTGATTTGATAGCAACAAGGGCACGGGTTGTCTGCATAAGTGTGACAGTTAGTGAGAGTACTTAGCAGTATATAGGTTGCACATAGGCTTGAGTAGTGCTTCAGTCACTCAGACCTTGCAGTCGTGGCTCAGGCTCTATTCATGCGCAACATGGGGTTGGAGGTTCACATACCCGTCGGTGAGCTCTATATACCGTGGCAAAGCTTCCTTTGCCTATCTCGGTGTCAATCCTATATGCCCCCACCAGTGCATCGTTCATCCGCGATGAAGAGGACCGAGAGCTTTGGGAAAACGCCATGTTGGATGGCCGGTGGTACCTTGCTGGGTACGAGCTGGATCTCTAGCACTCTTCCCCGACCACGTTCAACAAAGCTATCCAGCTCCTGTGTTAATGCATGTACACACCCGATGTGAAGCGATGGGTCCGGCTTCAGTAGGTCGTGAGTTTCGTATATAAAGCTAGCTGCTGGGAGCTATCAACCAATAAAGTCGGGAAGCGTGTGGTGTGTGGCGTGTAGCTGCACGATCAGGCCAGCCGGATCTGCGTGCAACGTCTGGCAAAGAAGTATTTCGTTCGGTATAGTGTATCCTCGAGATATCCTCCACGGACTGGGAGTTTAAAGAGCGGATAAGGGTGTCGTGGGGTGGAGCGTCGACGAAGTTCAAGTTAATGACTCGAAGCGATACCGAGTGAGTAGCTGGGGGGAAAGGCGCCTGGCAAGATAAGGCTGGGATACGGTGAAGTGGGTTTCTACGGAACAAACACCAAGTGCTATATAGTAGCTGTAGAATGGTGGAGTTGTCGATGCAGAAACCAAGATGTAGATGTCGTTGTTGTTGGGGAAATGGCAGAGGGGGACTAGTAAAGGAAGAAGGGGAAAAGGGAACGGGGAAGGGAAGGGAGTAGACAGAAAGGTTGTGGTTGACTGATGGTTGAGTAGCGGCCGTGGTTGTTAACTTTGTGGTAACGAGGTATCTCCCGTGATGTGATGCTTGACCATTTAGGCTAGTATGGGGGACCGTAGCGGACCGCAACGTTCGCGATAAGGCGCCATGAAGTGACGTTTTATGGCGATAAGGGAAATGGCGTAGGTCACGGGATCGGGATCTGGAAATTACCATATACGGAAAATGAGGCGTGGCGATGTGTCTTGCTCACAGCATATATATTCTTGCATATACTGCATGTGCTTCAATGAGATGTTTCACCGATCTATGTGTTACTCCTCCCCTTTATGGAACTTCGAAAGGGTATAAGTAGTACAACAGTACAGTACAGTACTTACTGTTCTGTCAGTTTATATAAATTGCAGATGACGAAGGCAGGGTTTTTAGCGTCAGTCATGTGTCAAGGCAGACGCGTTGGGAATCCACAATTCAGGCGGCTGTACCTGACCTGACTCCTGACGCAACAAGGCCGTCATGAGAGAGACATAGGCTCACTTGAGCGTCATTGAGATTGAATGTTGGCAGCTGTGCTTGATGACTTGAAGGGGGGGCGACCACAGCGACCCTTGGAAAACAACACAAACGACTGAATGCACTGCTGCCGACTTCACTGATTGTGGACGCCTCTGTCATGTGTCAAACTGTAATCATTGTATCTCTACTGTAACAGCTCTACTATGACAGCAACGTAAATGCAAATTTGCGAAGTCCCAACTCGTGAGTCTAGGTGACAAGAGCTTTACTCGTTGTCCACACCCTCAGTATCATCAGATATCGGAATATCATAAATATCCCCGCTATCTTCATTTTTCCTCTTCACATAACTCTCCTTTCCCCGTCTCGCATGTCTCTCCTTTCCCTGCTTCGCATGTGCCTCATTTCCCTGCTTTGTGTATATCTCTTTCTCCCGCTTCGTATATCTCCTTCCAAGAAGCAGCGCCTGCTTCAAAGAGTCGTCCAGTTCACGCTCAAAAGATTCATTCCGCGCTGGAAGCTGTGCATCCTTAGCCATGGCAATGTCGCTCTCTGAGTGCGATTGTTGAGGCATGTAGCGTGCGAGAGGATCCTCCGGTTTTCCCTTCTTATTGGCAGCCATCTCCGAGGGTTTGCCAGTTGCTTGTGGAAAGTATATGGATGCTTGACGAGCTCTACGTTCTGAGCCACGGGGATATATTGAGGTTCCCGATAAACTTCCACTTGCCTCGCTGCCGTTAGACCGAGAGGGCGCAATATGTGTCGATGGCTTGTAGACCACTCTAGCAGAGGCAGCGCCACTACTCTGGTTAAGAAGTGGCCCTGAGTGAATCACTGTCTCTGCAGGGTGAACCTGCAACGACATCTGTGACGATGGCCCCTTCATCCGCTTGTGAGATGCACTCGTCTCTGATTCCGCCCCGGTCTCGCGGCTAAAGGTAGAATTCTCATCGTCGGAATCGCTTGATAGCACGAACTTCTTCCATGCCGCGTCTGAGTCTTCCTGGGCGGCTTTTTTCTGGGATTCGACTATGGGATCTACCAGGTTTTCACTCGACTCGGCAAGGACAAACGCTTCCCATGCAGTGTCCCGGTTCGCTTCCTTTGATTGCTGTTTTTGGGCCCTAGTAGGCAGTTTGATATCATCATTTGTTGGTCTGCAAGGCTTGGACGCCCTGACCGTTCCCAAGCTCAGCGTTTTATTATTATTTCCAAGTTTATCGCCATAAGGGGACCCAGCGGTTGACGATAAAAGTTTTGGAATTGAGGGTATGGGCTCCATCCCATGACCAGATCCGCCGTTTCGGTCACTTTGATCTGTAGATGATAATCTGGGCGATATACTTTGTGTGGTGTCCCTGCTGGTATCAGGACCATCAGGTGCAAGCTCATCGCTTTGACCGTCCACAAGCCAAGCAGGAGATTGTTCGTGGTCACTCTCTGTAACTAGCCAACTCCTCCACATCTCTTCATCTTGGGCAACTGAAGCGGTAACTGTACCTTTTCTTCCCGCTGTAGCAGTAACGCTACCGTCAAATATCGAAGAATTACTTCGCAGAAGCCGTGACGTTGTTGAGCTTCTGGGAGTTGGGTGGTAGATAACTGGCAAAGCGCCTGGCCAGTTGGTTTTGGTGCGATCCATGGAAATTATTGGGCTGCCCTGGTGTTGTAGACTGGGGGCATACATATTTCGATTTGGCCCTTTTATTTGGTGAATCCGTGGCCCTGAACTTGGGTAGTCACCAAATGATGATATGGATTTCTCTTCGGAGCCCTGGCGGCCCTGTTCCACAGGTTCTGGAATGCACCCACTGCCGTTCACCATGTCTGAACTTAGTTGATGTGGCAGTCTTTGTCTCGATCCAACCCGCTCTAAATCAAGCAACATCACATCCGACGACGATGATGACTGGAGATATTCAGGATGTAGCCGGTTTGTGACACTACCCGAACTTTCTCTGACATATCTTTCTCGGCCGTCTATAAATATTCTGACACTTCCCTTTGCGCCAGGTGTCTGACCGTATTGCATTAATTGTGGCTGGTTCTGACCAGGCTTCGGGAATATGTCTCCGCTTGGAATATGGCGGTTAGGTGCAAACGGAGAGGCAATCTTGTCTTGGACTCTTGAATATTTTGCTTCATAGCCAGTATTCAATTTTCTCCGTTTACCAATTTCATCCCGGCTTTCTGACTCCATGTACTTAAGCTGAAGAGGACGTTGTATGCTTAGTCCTAGCCAGTCACCCTCACGAAGGATCCGGAACCGTTTCCGGCGTATTGCTTCCATGTCGTCTTGCACATCATAGTCCCCTTCGACAGACTCCACAGTGCTAATCGGCTCTGGTTTTGTTTCGTAACTATGAATCGAACTCTGGGTCACATTTCTCGACCATATGTAACCCGGTTGTCGATGACGACTGTTTTCTACACGGCCTGCTCTCTCCGGATTAGGTCTTTCCCAAGAGCAGTTATGAAGCCGAAGATAAATACCTGGATGCTGGTTTTCGTCATATAAACCGTGGTCAGTATGTAGATCCCGGTCGAAAGGTGCCAACAGCTGCTGTAGCTTAGTTCTAACGGTTCCGTCTCTAACAAACAACTCATCGGAAGGTTGCAGAGCTGGCATGTCAAAGTTTGGACGCTTGTCTGAACCTTTCTTCGCAGAGCTACTCATCAAATGACTGCGCATCTTTGCAAAGTGCTGCTTCTGTTTGCTGGTAGTGGAACTATCAGTTCTGCGAGAGTGCCTCGAAAGGCGCCCACCGGTCCAATTCATCTTCAAATAAGATATTAATATTATTAGGTGCCTTGAAGGCTTAGAACGAGATATAAATAAGATGTTCCTTGAAGAGCAGTATGTAACTAAATAGAAACATGCGTAAATTTGCTGTAAATAGAGATTCTGTATTGAAGTAATACGTGCAATACATGTAGGTTCGTGCAATGAACTGAAGAGAACTGCTTCTTACTGTACAAGCGCTTGTTGCCGCGCGCAACTTCACATCCTTCCACTTTGAAGAGCAAGCTTCCAGATACAACACCAACAAATCCAATTTCTCCTCGAGCTGTGCCAACGGACGCCATTCTCATCCCGGCTCCACATCGCCCAGATATAGCAACTTGAACTTGGTCTCGAAACTCACCGGAGTGCCTCTTCTCAACCACAATATGGAAAGAACCCAACATTGCGTCTGAGCGGAAGCAGTGGGAATGCAAGCTATACGAAGCAATATCACCCCTCGGATTACTCAGAGGCATATTTCCTCGGGTTTTAAAGGCTGCATTTGAGCTCCATCATTTTGGACGAATATATTGAAGGAAAGAGAGAAGGTTAGAATATTCGTCCTACCTTCAAAGGTATAGTGAACAGCGAAGCTTTTTGTTGATAGATAAGTAAATCTACTCACTCGCCCAGGTTGTAAGTCTTCATAGGGACTGCACTGACTGAGTTGCCAGTCAAAGCTATGAATTTTCCATATAAATCGAAAAGAAAAGAAAAATTGCTAACATACTGTTCATTGTTTCGTAGAGACCTCCGGACGCGCCAGGCTGGACGGGTACCTCAACGTCACGGAAGGCTTTCTGGGCCCATTGATATATTACTGGAGAGAGAGTCATAATGCCTCTCAGCTGCGTTTTACCTTTCCTTTGGGTTGAGGCGCTACGAAACGTCGTTGATGTTAGCTTCGTTGGTGGACTGTGCATTGTATGGACGGCCAAGGCAGCCCCATATTCCTGAATTCTTTGGTCAATCCAGCAACGCCCAATGTAACCAGCAACATGTCGGAAATGCGGTGTGTGTCTCCCCCCGGATTGTGATGTTTCATTCGGGGCTGTACACTGGAATAAATAACGTCTTTGATTCGGCCTTGGCTACCTTACACTAGCCTAAGTTGCATCCTTATCGCATCAGTTCAGTGGCTGATCTACCTTATTGTACATCGTTTCGTTAGTTAACGCAGGGTCTTGTTGGCCATGTCTCCAGCTGAAGGGATGGGGAGACATGGAGTACTTTGAAACCCCTTTTCCAGCATGAACTACCGAATTTGTTGTGCCTCTACGAAACCTTTTTCTACCGTTGCGGATTAACGCTAATATGCGAGGTTGGGGTACGACATTGTGCACATCGCTTTTTCTCAGATATTTCCAGAAATGCTGGAAGATAAACAGCATTGTTGAGGTTGTTTCGGGTCGTCCCGGTACCGGACTCTGATTCACATTTCCCTACCTTGGTGGATGTTACATTTGCATCCTACTTGTGGAATCCAGTGGCATGCATTCCGCCTTGAGTCACTTTGTTAGGTATTCCATTTACTGTCTGCTGATAGATGGACAGTCGCGCCATACGAACTGCCGTCAGCCTTGAAATGCAGCGTTGGTGGGGAAAAATTGCTGAGCCCCAGTCATGTGTTACATCCCAGGCAGAAGAGTTGCCTAGAGCCGCCCAGTCTTCTTTGCCGTTTGCCTTCGGTGTGCAATCACAGAAATAGTTACTCGGCCTTCCTTCCAGTTCGGTGTCCATTCTCGGGCTTCGAATTCGTTGACAACCCCCTGATATTGTTTATGGCTAGTCTCTTAATTGCCGACGCGCTGCATGAAGTGGAGAGTCGCGACATATAAGCGGTGTCGAGACAGACGATACGCACCCGTCCCGCGACCCCGAAACCTACAGGCAACTGAAGGAGGAATATTATGGCCAGTGCACACCGTGTCGCACACTTATTGGATCGTATTACACAAGGCGGCCAATAATAGCCAGACAATAGAAAGTAGCGTAAGGTCAGTAGGTTGCGGCCAGCGCCTCATTTTGTTTGGGTGACAGGATGTTGGCCTGTTACCAAGCCAATGAACCAGAGCAGCCGCAGGAGCAGAGCTACTGCTCACTATCCATAAGTTTCATGAGCCTCGTCTCTTCTTCACTATCGCATAACAAGCCCTGCTGCCTTCATCCGTTGTTTCCAAGGGCTATATTTATTGTAGCTACTTGGGCAACATTTGCTCATTTCTTCCTTTCAGACTTATAATTATTGTTATGGTCTTTTTCTATTCCTTCACAACTGACACATTTAAACTCAAATCATGGCCACCTTCTCAGGACCAGATGTGGAGGATGTGCGGACAATGATAAATCGATGTCATGGGGACTCTTCGGAGACAGTCACACCTAAAGCCTCGACAACGACGACTACTAAAAAGACAAAAAAGCAAGCACCGCAAGAAATTATCGACGAGTTTTGGACCAAATTCAATACAAAAACGCCGGGAAAAGGTACGCAAGAAGCCAGAAAGCCGCGTGCATGTGCCGTTGATGCAGAACTAACCTCTATATCCATAGCAACCACGATCCTTCCTGCAGACTCGTATGCCAAGAAGGTCGGCGACTCTGCCCCGAAGGGGACCATAACTAGCCTATCATCCTCAGCATCCTACGAAGAAGCTGTTCGAACATGCAAGCTCAAGGTTGCTAAAATTGTGAAAGAGTGCCGGCGGGCAAATCAAAAATACAGAGATCCACATTTCGATATCGAGTTTGACCTGAAATGGGGCAGGCGTGACTGTCTTGAAACGTTGAAGACGCCGAATCGAGAGAAGTCAATATTCAGGCCAAAAAGTGTGAAGAGAGTAGGGGATATTTTTGAAAATCCCCAATTTTTCATCAATGGTCCTGAAGCCAAAGATATCAGGCAGGGCCAAGATGGCGATTGCTGGTTATTGGCTGCTCTGTGTACGTTGACGAATAAGAAGGCGTTGATAGAAAGAGTTTGTGTAGCCCGCGATGAAGCTGTTGGAGTGTATGGATTTGTATTTTACAGAGACTCCGAGTGGAGATCTGAGATAATCGACGATAAGCTGTACTTGACTAAACCAGATTATGACGAAAGCATTCTTGAAAGACTGTTGTGGGAAGATCGCGAGAGAGTGAGCTCGGAGGATGAATATAAGAAGGTGTATCAGACCAACTCAGGGGCGCTATATTTCGCACAATGTGAAGACCCGAACGAAACCTGGCTGCCGCTTTTGGAGAAAGCTTACGCGAAATCACACGGCGATTTTGCAACTATTGACGGGGGATATACTGGTGAAGGTATTGAAGATCTAACAGGTGGCGTTACAATGGAGCTATTTTCAACAGATATCCTGGACAAGGATGCATTTTGGACGAATGAGCTCCTTAGGGTGAACGAAGAGTTCCTATTTGGCTGCTCCTCATGCCTGTTTGCCGGCTGGGGAGAACGTAAAGGCATCATCGAGGGCCACGCTTATTCGATTATGCGAGCCGTCGAAATGGACGGCGAACGGCTCCT
Organism: Pseudogymnoascus sp. VKM F-4518 (FW-2643); assembly: GCA_000750925.1. NCBI lineage: Eukaryota > Fungi > Ascomycota > Leotiomycetes > Thelebolales > Thelebolaceae > Pseudogymnoascus > Pseudogymnoascus sp. VKM F-4518 (FW-2643). The sequence goes on from JPKC01002640.1 coordinate 28,079, forward strand.
CCTTCTCAAGAACCCTTGGGGCAAAGGAGAGTGGACGGGACCCTGGTCCGATGGGAGCAAAGAATGGACACCGCAATGGATGACGAAGTTGGACCACAGGTTTGGTGACGACGGCGCATTCTGGATTAGCTACGCCGACTTTCTTAAGAAGTATCAAACTTTTGATCGGACGCGGCTGTTTACAGACGACTGGAAAGTCACGCATCAATGGACAAGCTTGACGATTCCATGGTCAGTGGACTATAACGCCACCAAATTTGCGTTTACGATTAATAAACCGGCTTCCATCGTTGTCGTCCTGAACCAGCTCGATGGCCGCTATTTCAGAGGTCTCGAGGGTCAGTACACATTTGAACTCTCGTTTCGTATCCACAAGGCTGGCGAAGAAGATTATATTATCCGTTCACACAGCAACTATTGCATGCGGAGGTCCGTTGCTGCTGAGCTTGATCTTGATGAAGCTGGTGAGTATTTGGTACTTGTCAAGATCACCGCCAAGCGCGACTTCACCGCACTGCCAGCCCACACTGTTATCCGCGACAATGCCAAAGATAGACGCGATAAGCTCCTTCGCATAGGTCTTGCCTACGATCTTGCACATGCTAAGGGTCATTTCGAAGAGTCTGAAGAAGACAAAAAGGGCCGAGAGAAGGCAGAAGCGAGGGCTAAAGCCAAGGAGCGCAAGGAGATCAAAGATAAACTAACAGAAAAGAAGAAGAAGAAGAAGCGCAGCGAAACTAAAACTGCGAAGAGAGAGAGGGCGCGACAGATGAAGGCTAAAGCTAGAGCGGAGGCGAGAGAAAAGAAAGAGGCAGAGAAGAAGAAGTTGGAAGGGGAGGTAGTGAAGCCCAAGGGAGAAACTGCAGCGGGGACGGACACAGAAAAGCCGGAGTCGGAGAAAGCAGACACCGATATGGCGGACACTGAGAAAACTGACACCGAGAAATCAGGCTCTGAGAATGCAGATGCGGAGAAGCCTTCAGAGGAGAAGCCAAACACTAAGGCCGCTAAGGATGGCGACAAGCCAGCGTCTGAAGGCGCCGATCCAACACACAGCCAAACTCCAGCCTCCAGTAGCACCCGTCAAGCCGTTACAGAAGCCGCTCTAGATCAGCTAGCCGCCGCCACGGGTGATAGTTCCCGTCCTGCTCGCTCAACTCGCAAGAATACTGATCGTGGGGTCTCCCCATTTAACCCTGCACCTCGTGATAAACTCACCCGGCGCGATGTCCAGATCTATGACTCGGATGACAGTGACACGGATAGTTGCGTGAGCTCGGTGAGCGACTCGACCATCGATGCAGAGATTGAGAAGGCGAAACTGCCAACACTGGCCGTGGTGAAGGAAGAGAAAAAAGATAAGAAGGCTGCGGATGATGAGAGCGAAGATGAGTTTGAGAAGGATCCGTGGAATGCGGTTGCGGTTGTCGGATTGAGGGTTTATGCTAAAGCTAAGGTAGTGGAGAAGGAAGATGAAATAGAAGTGGAAGTGGAAACTTTGGCGGGTAGTGAAAAATCCAAGGTGGACAGCGGCGAGAAAGAGAAGGAGGAGATGACGGGGAAGTTAGAAGACAAAGTTCAAGGGGAAGAAGAGAAGGTTGAGGGGCCAGCAGGACTGACTCAGAACACAGAATCGGCCACAAAGGATACAGAGGCTGATTCGGGCGAGACGACAGAAGAGAAAGCGGAAACGACAGCAATAGTCACGGAAGACACACCACAGGAGGCAGCTGGTAAGACTGATGCCAAAGAGGAAGAGTCCCAAGAGCTGGAGGTTAGCATCCGTGTCATCAGACCTCGGACTTGGGAAGACGGTGAGACGAGCTTGGATGTCGATGATAGTGCTATGGATGCAACCAAAAATCTGGTTGAGGAAGGCGACAAGAAAGACGGCAAAAATAAGATCGTAATTGGGATGAAAGGCAGCTTGGGAGCCGTAGGTAATTGACGAAATTGGAATTTGAAGCGCCTTGAAGGCGAACGATGAGAATACGTTGGAAACGAGGGTCATGAATTTGCCGGAACGGGCTATTGGGTTTGGGAACTGGGTTAACCTCTACTCATTAGGATACTTTATACAAATATAATCTACTATGTTATTTAATTATACTTCACTACCACTCTTTTGCGATACCTCCCTATGGAACCTGTTATCTTAATATCGAGCAGCAGCTTCCGAAGGGCGAGGCTGCATGCCACCCCAGTTTCCACCACGCTTATAGTGACCTCCAATGAGCTCTATTCAACATGCATTTATAAACGCACCGTAGCTTTATCTGTCCCACCCCAGAAGCACTTTAAATAAAATTTATATCGCTAATACACTCGTAAAATATACCAGTCTCTCGATTAACTCCTCACAATCCGATCCGCCTCTCCCTCCCATCCAGTAAAAATGACACCCTCAAAGCAACAATACGACCCCATCCAAGCCCCATACGACTACATCCGCACCTCAACCATCGCCCAAATTGAGCATGACAACGTGCGCACCACACTCGCCCCCTTCATCCCCAACGCCAGCGTCCTCGAACTCGCGTGCGGCTCGGGATTCTATACCTACAGCCTTCTCGGATGGGGCGCAAGTTCAGTCCTCGGTGTCGACATCTCGCCCGTGATGATGGATAAAGCGCGCAGTGTGGGGGAGGAGGTAGGAGCTGGGGAAAGAGTATCATTTATCCAAGCCGACTGTGCGATTCCCGAGGCTTACGAGGGAGGGCCGTTTGATATCGTCTTTGGCGCTTGGCTGCTTAACTATGCCCCGGATCGAGAGGGGCTGGTTGAGATGTTTCGTAATGTCGCGATGAATCTCAAGGATGGGGGGAGGTTTGTGTCAATCACAGTTCCGCCTTCGTCGAATCCGATTCATTCGCTCAACGCTGAGGCAAGTGCTAGGCCTGAGCCAGAGGGATCGGGGTATTTGATGTACAAGCATATCAGGGACGTTGAGGGTGGGATTTTCTTCGGGGTGCATGGTGAGACGCCTGTGGGAAAGCTGTACTTTGAATGCTACCATCTGAGGAAGGAGGTATATGAGGAGGCAGCGAGAGAGGCGGGGTTGAAGGGCAGGCTGGAGTGGAGTGTGACGGAAGTTCCGGAGAGGTTTCTGACGGAGGAGGCCCCGGGAGGAGGTGCAACTTTGCGTGAGTTGGAGACTTATAAGAGTATACCAGCTCATGGGATACTGGTTATTACCAAGTAGATCTTCAGAATCCGAGGCGAGGCATAGCTGTACAGACATAAAACTAGTCATCTCTAGTTCCTCTCAAAACGGTGTGAATCTGCCCTCACCGAACTCAGTTTCAAAAGACGAGATGGTATGGTATTTGCATTTTGTAAATGACAGGCAAGCGCATTAAGGCGCGTAGCAATACTGCGATGTGCTATCCCTAAGTATTAAAATAACTTTTTGAGCTACAACCGCTCTATTTCACTGCATTCTAGGGTATTCGGCATCCTTTTTTCACACCCACTATTACTCCTCTTTCAAACATTTCCTCCACTTCACCGTTCAAGGCATAACGAAAGTTAGCGATGACTGTTCAGACCTTCGGGGCCTCATCGGACAGTGGCGGCGTAGTAGTCTTGTCCTCAGCGTGGTACGCATTGAGAGTAGCAAGCTTCTCCGGGTCCACATTACCACTCTCAGTGTGGTGGATATCCCTGTTAACACGGGTCTTCCATGCGGGGGTACCGATAAGACGCAGGGCCCCAGGAACAGTGTCATCAAAGATGTTCTCGACCTCCTCCAGAGTCTTGGAGGCCGTCTCCGGGAACATGAAGAAAACGTGGATGAACATGACGGTGCAGAAGACGCCGAACAGGATGTACACCTTCCAGGTGATGTTCGCGAATGCCGGAGGCACGAAGTAGGCGAGCGCAAAGTTGAACGCCCAGTTGGAGCTGGTCGCGAGCGCGACGGCCTTTCCACGGACACGGAGAGGGTACAGCTCAGGTGGGTAGATCCACGAGACTGGCCCCCAAGTAGGTGCGTAGGACGCAACGAACAGATACGTGCAGGCTATGAGAGCGGTGGCGGGCTTGCCGGAAATGCTGAAACTCTCAGCCGCGTTGTTGAACTCTCCGGGACGCGGTGCGCGGGAGTAGGTCGCAACGAGACCGGCGTTTGCGAACATCCAGGTTGCCATCAGAGCGGCACCAATAAGCAGTGTTGGGCGGCGGCCCCATCTGTCAACCCAGATCAGGGCAGGGATGGTCATGACGACGTTGATAATATACTGGATGCTCGAGGAGAGCAATACAGCAGAGCCGACGTTGGCCATTGTGAAGACATACTAGGGAATATGTTAGTTTAATCTCTATCAATCATCGTTGAGTTGGGTTTGCTTACAGAAATATAGTACATCATAACGTTCATTCCCGTCAGCTGCGACCAGATCTGCATGAAAATACCGACGTGAGTACGGTTGATCATGTTGGGCTTCAAAAGCTCAAGGTAGGTGACATCAGCGTTTTGGCGCTCGAAATCGACGGTGGCCTTGATCTCAGCAAGTTCCAAGGCCACGAATGGGCTATCCACATCTCCCTTTGCGTGAACTGCACTTATTGTTAGTGAAGCTATGATATAGGACTGCAAAAAGACTCACCCAAAACAAGGACGTTACGGGCCTCTTCCCAACGGTCCTGGCGTGCGAGCCAACGAGGGGACTCTGGCAAGAACAGCAAGAAGACAAAGAGGAGGATGGCTGGGATCATTTGCAGACCCCATGGGATTCTGAAAGCTGCCGTCCCCTTGATTCCGGCGGTACCGTAAGAAATATAGAACATGATCATGATACCCCAAGTGATGGCCCATTGTTGGCAACCGACCATGCGGCCACGCTTCGAAGGTGGAGCGATCTCGGAGAGATATACAGGCACTTGAGCCGAGCAGATACCGACTTTGAGAAGTTAGTTGCTGATAACAATGGCTGTGTTCGATTTACTCACCAGATAAACCGTTGATAATACGGCCAACCGCCAACATAGCAATGTTTTGCGAGGCACAAACAATAATAGAACCAATACACCTGCGTATTATTAGCCTCCTCTTTGTGCTATTATGTCGATACGGCGGGAGTTGTGGGGTATCATACCAGATAATAGCACCAACTTGAATCGAGCGTTTGCGTCCAAGCTTATCAGAGAGGTATCCAGAGATCAGAGCACCGAGCCAAGAGCCACCAGGCATGGCAGCAGTGATACCACCTTGCACATCAGGTTTAGGACCGTAACACTTGTTGATATCGTCTCCTTGGATTTGACTAGATGCAGAGTTAGGATCCCTGGCTCGACAAGCAGACCCAGTGTTGCTCTTGCTTACTTGAAGTAACATAAATATGGCTCAGTGGAGATAATGGCAGACATGGAAGCAATGTCAAAACCAAACAGACCGCCGCCAATAACGGCGACGGCCGTGATCACGTAGATGTTTCCCACGGTATACATTTTGGAGAATCCAAATGGCGAACGCAGTTCAGCGTATTTGTTTTCTCTCACAGCGGAATCGAACCCCTCAAGAGTTTCGGAAGCGTGGGGAGAAAAGGTCAGAGGCACGCGAGGATGAGGGGAAGCTTGGGTTATATGAGAAAAACGAGAGAGCTGGAGATGCGGAGATGTGGAGACATGGGGATCGCATCAGGCGTAAACTCGAGTAGGACCGATGTCCTGCACACAACTCGGCCACTGCACGCCTGGTGTGGAAGTTCACCTGATGATCTACTCGGACGCTGTTCCCCCGTACTCCAACATAATAGGGGGAGTGGGGAGAGGTAGGATTGATAGACCCCGCCAAGCGGGGATCAGTGCCACCATCCACGTTTTTTTGGCGACTCGTCATGCCCGGCGTTACCGCGGAGCCGTTAAAGGGTCGTGGTTGCATTTTCCCCACTGCGGAGGGCGGAGGTTTGATGGTTTGATGGTGGCAGCAACTCCACGGTTCTGAACCCACTTAAATATGAGCCTTCGGTTCAGCCATGGGAGATCCGCGCATACTTCTCCGCATCAGGACCGGTAACAGTACTGTACTTTTGGTAGGCGTGATCATTGAACTGCAACGGCTCCAAAGAGCCGTTGCATTCAATAAGCACAGATGCATAACTCGAGTAGTGGCAAGACAAGGTGACGTTGCCACTGGGATCAAGGGATCAAGGAAGCTGTATGGTGTATGGGTATGGTGTATTCCTTTGATCCGTACGACGAGAAGAGTAAAAACTCGTGTATATGTTAGGGATTAGTCGAGTTAGGCGCGTATCACTGCTTTTCCTGGAGCTACCCCCTCCGCATCTGCTGTCGGCTAGGCCGGCAACAGTTTGGTAAGGTAGCGAACCCCTCGATGGTGGAAGTGTTAGCTTCCCCCGCACGTAACAACACTAACTTGCTTGAAGAGTAGAGGATACTCGAGTATCCGTTTTTTTTTGTTTTCCACGTGCGAGAGTTGGTGCAGAAGGTGCGCTGTGGAGAAACAGTTCTCGGCCACAGCAGTAGCATCGGGCAGCATCACAGAATCCTCGAAAATCGATGAATATCCCATCTCTCTGCTATGTTTCAACCAACGTTTCGACCATTGCATCGCGCTTGCTCATACGTCATTTGAAGAGGCTGTTGGAGGGGGAGCAGGGCTTGCTACGGGATGTATTTGGTGGCGTTTATTTCCTTCAAGGGATCGTGGTTGTGGCGTTCCCTTCAGCCATAGATCGTGCGCTATCGATCCGGAAAAGCTTACTTCCTTTCAAACCCCCAAATTACCTTGCCAAGATGGAAGATTCTGCAGGGCTAACCGATGTAAGGGTAAAGTAGCGCTCTCACTTTATATTGCAAAACTGTACTATTGTTGCCGTACCAACAATTTTCGAAGCGTAGGTTGGTAGAGTCGGAAATTATCTGGAACAACCATTGTTGCATGAATTAGTGGGACGAAGAATGAATGGATGTGGGATGTGTGGGATGTGGGGGATGGGGAAAGGGGAAAGGGGAAAGAACTCCACTTTGTCAAATTCTAGAATCGTATCACGTGAATGAATGTAGTAGAGATGGTTGACGACTTCCATATCAAGCTGGTTGAAAATCCATGGCAGGTCAGGCAGGTAGGTTGTTGTGTATGGAAAAGTAAAGCGCACATGGCTGCAGTTGTAGGTCTCTTTGATCTTTGATTAATAAGCTTTCAAAGAAAACTTTGGGTTTGATCTGCACGTTGCTACTGTGTTTATTTTACGCGTTTTCATTTCTTTGTGGTTCGTTTTAATATTGAGATTTTTCACCAGCGGGTTATTTCTTCAACAACTGTACCAGTCTACTCGCATCCAGAAAGTATGAGAAGCTTCATTTTTGTACAATTATGGTACAAATCCAAATCGCCATCTGTACCATCCATCGCTCGTATCCAGAATTTTCCATATAATCCTTCCTCCACAAACCGTTCCAAGCCGCATACAATTCACCTCACCCCCATCACCGAATCCACCACATATACCATTCCCAGACTTCGCCGAATCCACCGCATATACCCGTTTCATCTCCCAAACAACACTGCTTCTCCAGTTACAAACTCCCCAACACCGACAACTCCCACCACACCGCCAAACTCTCATCACTGACAACTCCCATCACCGCCAAACTCTCATCATGACAACTCCCATCACAGACAACTCTCCAACACCAGTGAGTACCCACAAACAGTAAGCCTCTCGAAAGATAATATAAGCTTCTCGATTGCGTCCCCCTCAGTCCCCCTCCCCTTAGCTGCTTCCCCCCCGGCCACCCCCCGCTCTGCAGCGTCGGAGGCATCGGCCGCCTCGCGGTTTGACCCGAACTGATTGAGGGCGTGCAGGGCGGCAGTCTCGTGCCCGATCTCGGCCAGAGTTCGGGTTGTGGCGGATGCGTGGAGGTGAACTGGGCCCAGGGCCCCGGGGAAAGGTGCCGGGGGTGGTGGTGCTGGACGCTGTGGTGCCGGAGGAGGAGCCTCTTCTGTCACCTTCCCCTCACTCAATTCCCCACGGAGGAATTTCAAGATTGCATGAGCCGCATACATGAAGTCGTCCGGACCAGCCTAGACTTTGCCCTTGCCTAAAATTGGCTTTCCAAACTCGACCATGGTTTTGGTATTGAATTCCGGGTGACCTTGTAGGGTGAAAACGCATCCTCTCTCGTAAACACCCTGTATCTCGCAGAGCTCACTCCCCCCAACATTTATGAAGTCGTCGGGTAAAGATATTGAATTGAATTGATCCCGGTGGATAAGTCAGAGTCTTATTTGAGACTGGGAGCTTGGATCGGATTGCACTGGCCCGAAGCGTGCCATGAACCCAGGTCGGAGGCCAATGCAATGGCGAGCGCAGAGGGCGCTGATGCAGCGGCGTCAGAGGCATCAGAGGCATCGGCGGCGTCGCGGTTGGACGTTGCCGATGCCTCCGACGCCGCTGCATCGCGGTTGGACGCGAATCGGTTTAGGGCGAGCTCAATGGGATGAACGCTGAGTTCCCACCCTTTCAGGTTACAGGAAACAACAGGATTTGGGCGGGGAGTCGTGCCCGGATACCTGTAGGTGTTAGAAGCTGAAAGTAATAGAACGGCAGCGAGGGTTTCCGAAGATATTCTTACCTTGAAGAGTGTCTTGCAAATAATCTAATGACCAAAACAGCTCCCGAGTAGCCGAATCTTCAGTTTATCTTTGTACAGCCCTAGATTATTTGTTAGAGAGTTCTTTGAAGGATTTGAAAGCAGTGCATATATACAGTCCATAAAACTAGCAAGCTTTCTTATCCAGGAGCGGCTTTCATAGGCTGAGGAGCCTATTGAATCTTTTGTTAGCTTTCGAGGATTGTAACAGCAGAGTAAGGCTCATTCTTACCAGAGCTGGTAACTATCACAGCATCAAATCTGTCAGCATACCCCTCTAGGGGAAGTTGCCCCTTCCTTGCGTTAAATTAATATAAATAAAAGTAAAGCGCAAGTAATTGTTCTCTAATAATGTAATTCTGTGATAAGTGGAATGGGTTGCATACGAAAGCAATGGTAAGTGTGAAGATGAAGTTTATTAATAAAGGCAAACTAGTCTAGCCTGGGGCTGGGGCTGGGGCTGGCAGAGAGTGAATTTTACAGAGTGGATTTGTCTACAGCTACTTTCCCAACCCGTTTGTAAGTGAATTCCGTAGGGGACCTGCTTTTGTGAAGCAGTCCAAGCGCTTTCATCCACCAAGGCGACCGAATCCTATGGGGGTCAGCCATGGTTGTGGGGTCAAACTCGATGAGTAATTATCACGTCTATCTGAATGCTGTATATTATGATGCCGTAGCAGCCAATATCAGATTTTATATCGTCGGAGACTTGTGGCAATGCCCTTGTTGTCACGTGTAACCCCTTATTTCTCAGCACAGAGAGGAGCAATATGAGCATCGAATCGAGTAGATTAAAGCTTCCGAATCTCGAGGTGAATATGGCACTCATAAATGCATGCTATATGTCCATTTGTATCCCATTAAAGAAACAGGATGAAGCTACATACGTCCTTACTATTGATTTGGCAGGTGCAGGTGACGGAGAAGGCATGACTACCATGGAAGGAAGGAACGAAGGCTTCAGAATACTTCAACGTGGCAGGTGAAACTGATGGCGAAGGCGTGGCTGCCAAAGAAGGAACGATCAATTCACAATATTACAACATGGCAAGTGCAGTTGACCTCAGAGGTATGGCAATTGAGGAAGGAGCAATTAGTTCCCAATGTTTCAAAATGGCAGGTGCAGCCCACGGCGAACGCGTGGCTACTGAGGAAGGAACGATCAGGGTACAGTTTTTCAGACGTGGAAAGAGCTAGATAAGAGTTCTCGATTGTTTATAAACTGTGGGTATTCTATCTATAACTTTGCCTTTGATATTTTCGGCGCACTCGATACCCTGGGATGGTTTCCTGCCAGTTCAAGCCCAGTCACCTTCTCCAGTTCAGCAACAGCATCATACGCCTGCCCCAGCTGCACCTTGATGGTCCCAAACCCAACCTTCTTCGCCGCCTTGAGGTTCTCTCCAATGTCATCCAGAAAGACAATGTCTTCTGCCTTGATCCCATTTTCCCAGCCGAGCCCCTTGCCTTTCGTCGAGGCATTCTTCTCGGCGTACTCGTTGACGGCACTAAGTGCCATGTTATAGATAGCGGGATCCGGTTTGCGAAGTCCGACATGTGCAGACGAGATAAAAAGGTCAAAAATGCCACGGACCTCATTCACCTCGTTGAACTCGTGCCCATCAGGGAAGATCATGGTGTTGCTCAGAGCGGCAATGATGTATTTGCCACTGGCCTTCAGCTTCTGCAACGCCGGCCACATCCATGGGTCCGGCGCCCTGGAGATGCGCATCATCTCCCAGAAGAGCCACTCTCCATCAACCTGGGGCAATGGCGGGATGGCGCCGACTGTGACGCCTTGTTTTTCCATGGCCTGCGTGTAGAAGGCCTTCCAGCGTAGTGGATCACGTAAGTCATGGTTGAAGCCGGCGAAGAAGTCCTCATCGCATTTGATTTCACCACGCTCAAGCTTGTGCCATGCTCCATTAGGAGCGGTCTTTGAGAGCGAGTGGTTTACCCATCCTGCGGGTATGCCGTTCCTTAATTCATAATTTAAGATTTCTTGGAACGGAGAAACGACCTGGGAATGTTAGTTTCTTCGCAAATTGGACACGCTCAGGATACGCCTTGAGCCAAAGAAGACACAATAATCGATGAATTATGCCTCTCTTAAAGTAGATGCTCAAGTTGGGCATCCAGAGATCGATGTGTCTGAGAGACTGGGACTTGGCATGCGGAGCATGGTTTGACAGGAGAAACTTACACAGACGCCTCCAATGTCGAACAAGATAACCTTTGGCTGCTTCTTTGGGGACATGAGTGCGTCCACGGTGCTTAAAGCAAGTTCTATTAAATGATGTGCTTCTGACATAGCTAGAATGACTTTTTGCAAATACGCATCGCGACGATTCTCAAAAACCTTAGCCAGCAAGGTCGCCAATCGAGGAACTGTTTGATGCCGAGGTTCGGTACGATGGCTGAACTTTTCCCCGGTATTATTGTACCCGGATACCGGACTACCATTGGAGCCCTACGTTTAAGGCCGCAGACCGTGGTCGAATTATTATTGAAGCCCTATATGTAAGGCTGTTTTTCTTGGAGTTAGATTCTTATTGCAGCCCCAAATGTAAGGCCGTTATCGTCGCCGACCAAAAATAAAAACTCGAGATGCATTGAATACCCACCCTAAATAAGCGAAAAGTTCGCGCACAACTTACAGACCTCACCCCACGATCAGAGTCTCCTTCTCTTGACAACGCCCCTCCGACACAATATTCCAGCAATAGTGCGGCCAATCTATCAAGATGGTAAGTTCATCAACACCGTTTAGCATAGCATGCTTGAACGAGAATTCCGTGGATCTCGAGGATCCGCGTTGAATGGGTCCATGCAAGATGCTTCGGATGAGATCTGAAGCGCAAATTGCTGACTCTGGTTTTCTTCACAGCCTTTCACCAAGCTGGTTAAGAACTCCGCGTACTACAGGTAAGAATCATCTCCTCCCTCAGTTTTGAAACAATCGCATTGCTGACCTCAAATAGTCGCTTCCAGACTAAGTACAAGCGCCGTCGTTCCGGAAAGACCGATTACTACGCTCGCAAGCGCCTCATCACCCAGGCCAAGAACAAGTACAATGCGCCTAAATACCGCCTTGTGGTTCGCTTCACCAACCGCGACATCGTGATGCAGATCGTCACCTCCGAGATCTCCGGAGACAAGGTCTTCTGCTCCGCCTACTCGCACGAGCTGAAGGCTTACGGCCTCGAGCACGGTCTCACCAACTGGGCCGCCTCGTACTGCACTGGTCTCCTGATCGCCCGCCGTGTTCTCAAGAAGCTCGGCATGGACGAGGACTTCCAGGGTGTTGAGGAGGCTGACGGAGAGTTCACCCTCACCGAGGCCGCTGAGGATGAGGACGCCCGCCGCCCATTCAAGGCCTTCCTCGATGTTGGTCTTGCCCGCACCTCCACCGGTGCCCGCATCTTCGGTGCCATGAAGGGTGCCTCCGATGGAGGTATCCTCGTGCCCCACTCCGAGAACCGCTTCCCCGGTTTCGACATGGAGTCCAAGGAGCTCGACGCCGAGACCCTCCGCAAGTACATCTTCGCCGGTCACGTCGCTGAGTACATGGAGACCCTCGCCGATGACGATGAGGAGCGCTACAAGTCCCAGTTCCAGGGTTACATCGATGATGAGATAGAGGCCGACGGACTTGAGGAGCTTTACCAGGACATCCACAAGCAGATCCGTGCCGACCCCTTCAAGAAGGTTGAGGGTGCCGCCGAGAAGAAGGACAAGGAGGAGTACAAGAAGGAGTCCCTCAAGTTCAAGGGCCGCAAGCACACCAGGGAGGAGAAGATCGAGCGCGTCAAGGCCAAGATCGCCGAGCTCAGAGAGTAAATTTCTGTACGGCTGTCTTGAAACTTCTGTGCTCTTTTTTTTCTCTTTAGTGCTTCATAGGTATACCACAACAATGAGGCGTTCTTGAGCATTTTGCTATCCGACCGATTATGAACCATGAACTATGAACTATGAACCACCACTTTGTATATGCTATGTGATTTGTAGATGTTGTGAGCCCATATTATAATCTACCCGCCTCGACATAGAACGGCTGATCCTTGATGTTGCATATATATAGCCCAATCCGTTCCCAAACAAAGGGTATGCCCCAGGAGCTGCAGGTATTGGGATGGGGGGGATTGTTACGCCCAAATGGAGCTCGGATGAGAAAAGGTTGAATTGGGTTTTGGAGAGATATTCGACAGCCATTAAATAATCAGGAAGCTATCCTATCCATCAAGGGACTGTAGTGAGGCACTTATGTTGATGGTGGGATTAGCCGTTGAATCTTGAGAAAAAAATATCCGGCGTATTATAATAAATCGTCGAGATAAATATCTGGCGTATTATAATAAATTCGTCGAGATAAATAATAATAAGAGGCCCTCAGATTCCCAACATCTGGCTACAACAGGACATCAGTGCGACCTTTTGGTCGCCATATAGGGATCGTAGTAGGTAGAGAGAGGGGAACCAAATAACTCACTTCTCAGGACTCGTACTATATACGCACGTCTTGATCCCGGAGCGATGTCTCTGCTGGAATATTTTTATCAGCAAAAATATGAAGTTGGTCCCGTGCAGTTTATATAACGAGAACTTTGATCCCATAAGTGTTTCTGCTCTTTATATCTTAACTATATATTATTGACTGATGAAATATCCACGTAGCTACCCAAAAGCTGGACGGAACGTGGGTTTGAGGCCAAAGCCACCACCGCGGAAGAATTTCTATACAAGGGATCCCCGCCGAAGTTGGCGTTCAATCGAAGGACCCACCAGAAGCTGATTGTAGCAGTGGCAAGGTCTCCAACACCGGCCATATTACCGAACACATAAGATCATGTTCACAACAGAAGCATAATTGTACGGTTTGCCAGAGAATCGAAGGACTCGATAAAGCGAAGTACAAGAAGCTAAATCGTCGCAGTCATGAGCGTCGCCTCGGCCCTGCTGCCGCAGCATTTTCATCACCACCGTATTCTCGTCGCCGCCACACATTCCCACTGTCGCCCTTCCCTATCACCTCACATTCTCACATCAGCGTAGATGTTCCCCAAAAAAAGTCGCCATAAAGGCACGCATGTAGACGTTCAGGCAGAGGGCTGGTGCTGACAAAGACAGACATATTTCAATTTCCTGATATTTGTCTTCGTCCAATTTGGAGTGTAGAAGTAAATTTATATAGCAAATACGCTCCCGGGGAGGAATCGTGTGTTTGATTGACGACCTGAAGTGAGAAAAATGTAGCATGTCACGTGCGCCGCCCCCCAAACGAGACAATCGCACCTTCCCTCCCAACCCCAAGGATCGCACCGTCCCATCCCCAAATCAATCCAGGTGACCCTCTCCATCCCTCTGTCTCTCCATCATCCATGCCCGGTATCAAAAACAAAAAGTCAAAAAATGACAAAAAAGATGCCCATTCTCGGAATCGAACCGAGGATCTTCTCATATCGGACACATTCGGTTTACGAGTGAGACGCTGTACCACTAAGCCAAACGGGCGACTTGAAGTGATAGCCTCTCGACTAGCTCACCTTATCAAACACCCTTCGCTCCTTCCTCGTCTAAACTTCACACTTCACCTTCGCACTTTCCCTCATAGGATTTTGACGTTGACACGTGCAACCGCGTGGGAAGTGAAGGGTGCGTATTTCCCCGACACGCGTGCTTCTTGGCACCATGACAGCCAGAGTCAAGGCGGCTACATGCATGACCACTCCCCTATTTCCCCCGAACACTCTACAGCACACACGTCATTGAGGGGAAACGAACCGAGGGGTTACTATCGAGGCACGGGCAACGGACTGCGGGGTGATGGGAATGTGAAGATGGGCGATACCGGGACGTTGAGGCACATGTGAGGCCGACGACGCGCCTTCTCGTGGAGGAAGCTGGGGATGGGTGATGGGACGGGAGGGCGTGCGAGGTCGGCGTGTGGTTGTGGGGAGGGTGGGGAAAGGTTACTCTATTCTCTTCTCCGCGTTCTTTCTCTCCGCATTCTCGTTACGCTGGGAAGCAGAGGTGGTTGGTCTGGACGGACTGAAGATGGTTACGGTGCCTTGGCCTGGCTGGGGGATAGGAGATACGGATTGGGACTGGGCATACAGTATGGAGTCGGATATCCGCCTACGCACGAGAGTGCTAGCCTTGCGCTACGAGGCTGAAGGAGTCGGAGGCTGCCGGGTCGGCGTTGTTCTCCCTCTCTCCCCGACAATTCTGGTGTACCCCCCGCCGCTGAGTTCATGCCGGAGAGGTGCGCTCCTTATGGCACGGATATGTGCATATTTCGCTGAGACAGCTTCGTCACAGCGCCAACGGCGTCGAGCGCGCGTACAGTAACGGACTTTGACCGAGATCATCAGTCAGAAACGGGGGATTGCTAATTCCCCCACCGTACCCGCACGCTCCAGGCGTCCAGAACATCCGTAGGGCTTTGTGATGGAGCGGCAGGTTACAGGGCCGGGAGAAGTCGGGCGTTCGCCGCGCTTGTCACCGCTAGACTGGGGGGTTGGGGGATGAGATGCCGGAGCGAGGCGTTTCAGGCACCCCTGCTCTGGGTCGTGGTGGGTGGGGATGGGATGGGGCGGCGATCGGGTCGGGGATCGCCGCGGGTGTGATGGGAGGGATTTACAATTGTGCGGGATTGGGATTATTTTGCTTTTTGTGGTGAAGGGGAGGGAGATGAGGGTGTCACTCACTGTCACTGGGGGCATGGTGTGACAGGAGAGAAAGGTTTCATGGCCATGAGGAGGGAGTGTGGGAGTGGGAATGGGTTGAGGGCGCGAAAAGGCTTGGTTGTTCTTGGGGTCTCAGGTGGGTTGAGGTTGTGGTGCTGTGGTGGATGTCGGGAGGACGAGAATGTCCGAAACGGGACGGGGACGAGAATGGCGTGAGGCTGGAAGGTGGAGGGAAGAACGCGAATAGTGGAGAAGGGGAGATGGGGGGAGTGTTACGAAGCTACGAATGCTCGTACGAGGTGAAGGGAAGTCCAGGCTTGGCTGGCACGCGGAGGATTCCCCGATGGGTGAGACGTTTGCGATATTTTTGCGAGATTGATGATATTTGCGATATTTTACGTTATAGGTCTCGGACAGGTCTCGCACTGCATTTGTTGGGGAAAAGGGGGAGAGGCGATTGGGGACAGATGAGGACAAATTGAGTGAGGAATTGGGGGGGTGAGGAGGAAAGAACAGGGATGCAGGGATTTTGAAGAGTAGACTGGCTTGAGTTAGCTGCGTATAGCGTATGGATGTTCTCCCCACCCAATTAATCTCCACTTGATTACATTTCATCCTCCTCCTCCTCCTCCTCAACCCCCCTACCTCTCCCCGGTTGTCGCTTCCCGGCTCCTGAAGGACAGAAGTACATCGCATGGGCATATATAGTACATGTATTTATGCGGCGACAATGGGCACGATGGTGCAGAGTTTCAAGTATCCCAGTCAGATGATGCGTGTACCAACGTCCTCAACTCTTCCCGAGTGTCTGGTCTCTCCCACACCCATTTTCTCACACCCATCTCCCATCTCCCAACAACGGGTTTACTCATACTGTACTAGTTCTCCGTAGTACACACTACTAACTACCCAGGCTGTCGCCCCTTGGCAAGTGTTCCCGACATAGGTACCTGCCAGGGTGTCCCACCACGCAATTTCTGCGGTAATGCCCTTCGGCAGGTACTTTGTTCATGCACATGCACAGTAAGGTACACCTCTTCCCGTCCACAAGGCAAAAAAAAAAGTTGGGGAAAGGCTGCAGCTAACTTGTACTTACCATACTATTATGGCATGTACAGTACTCTGCAACAACGACTTTCCCCGATCACGGCGTGCTCTATACGCTGGTTATGGAGATGGGAATGGAGATGACTCTTCACCGATGAGCTCACCGTTGAGCTCACCGTTGAGAAGGGCGGGCATTTGTGCGTGCTTGTGCTCTCAATTGTGACTCTTCTTTCTGCTTGCTGTCTGTGACTCTATACGCCCGGGCCGGTGCCAATGTAAGTTGCCGTTTGTGTATGAGTGATTATTATTGATATTGCCTCTATTTGATATTTTCTTCTTTTCTTACTATAGTTACTCGACTCGTACTCGACTCGTATGTCTTGCATCCGTGACATCCCTCACTCTCACTAACTCAACCACTACTCATCCCAACATCCCTACTACGAGCTATACTACCAGCCATACTATTCCCTACGGAGCACTCTCGACACGCTGAATCCGAAACTGGGCATCAAACAATTTCCAGCGCCCCGACCCGACCCGAACAAGCATTTCACAAGCTCTCACAGCCCTCTCACCGGCCTCTCACAGGCTCTCACAGGCATAGACACAGCCATAGAAGGTCCGAAAAGAACAAACCACGCACGCTCTTTTCACGCTCTTTTCACTGTGGAGGATCGTCTCATCTCGTCTTGTCCGTCTCGTCTTGGTCTTGTTTCTCTGGGCTCTGACCCCAATTGCTCCAAATTGACCCCAATTTGTCAATTTTTGCCCCAGTCATATTCCCAGACAACCGTCTTTGCCCCCTTCTTTCCCCTTTCCCCCCCTCTTCCCCCTCCTCCTGCCTGTGCGTTGGGCGCCAGCAATGATTTCCTCGCTCTCCGTGATATCCCGAGCCTCGCCCAATTCTGTTATATGCAGCCCGCCTCGGTCCGCTGTTCTTGCTCTTCCAAGCTCATTGACCAGACCCAAACTATCTCGCCGCTCTCCTCCGCATCTGCACCCGCACCCGCACCCGCAAGTCACCACTGCAGTCACTCCAGTCGCTACTTCTCACTACCACTGCCGCTACCACTATTACAAACATTCCCACCACTACCAGCGCCACGCATACATGTCATCACGATCATCAACCGCCTCCACTCACCACACTAATTCTCACTCAACATCTCCCTCTCCCTCTCGCCCACGGCACTACTCACACTCTTCTCGTTCTTCAATGGCCTCTTCTCCTCCTCCACCTTCTTTCTCCCATAGCTCTTCATCCTCGGCCGCTCCAACCCCGACTTCTTCAACCCGCTCTATATCACCACCCTCTTCCGTCTCTAGCGCTGCATCCCTCCTCGCATCCAGGAAACGAGTCTCACTATCCGACAGACACTCTTCCAGCCCCCTCTCCTTCGTCGACACTGCAGCCATTGACGCGCAAATGAAGCTGGCATCCTTAGATCACCTCGCTGGCTATTCAACAAAGGCATATCCTGCACCAGTCACTCAACCCGCTACCACAGAATATATTCCCAAAGATATGGCGAAGGGATACCAGGTTCTCCGCGAGCCGGCGTGGAACAAGAGTAGGTCCCCCTAGAAAACCCTGAATCACCCCATAATACACCGGATCACTCCAGAATACCCCGAAGTGCCCAGTGTATGCTCGTATGACAGCAATTGACTCCCAACAGGCACGTCGTTTACTCCCGAAGAGCGTGTGACAAAGAACCTCACCGGTCTCATCCCCCACGTAATGGAGAACATGGACACCCAGGTGTTGCGTGCGATGAAGATGATCAACTCGAGATCAACACCCATCGACAAATACCTCTACCTCTCGACCCTCAAGTCGAGTAACATCGACCTCTTCTTCCGCGTTCTCATCGACAACATCGAGCAGCTCATGCCCCTCGTCTACACACCCACGATCGGCGATGTCTGCCTCCAATACTCGACTTTGTACACGAGACCCGAAGCCCTATACATCTCCATCAAGCAGAGGAATTCCATCCGCACAATCCTCAAGAATTGGCCGTATCCCAATCCGTCGATTTGCGTGGTGACTGATGGTTCTCGCATCCTCGGCCTTGGCGACCTCGGCGTAAACGGCGTTGGCATTCCGGTATTTCCCCCCATCTTCCCCTCACTTAATTAATCCCCACTCTCCGACGCCTCGTGCTAACCCCAGTCTCAGATTGGAAAGCTCGCGTTGTACACTGCTGCGGCCGGTATCCACCCGGAGAAGACACTCCCAATTGTCCTCGATTATGGCACCAACAACGAGCAGAACCTCCGCGACCCGCTATATCTTGGCCTCCGCCAGAAGCGCGTGTCCGTCAATGAGGCACGTGAGTTCATGGATGAGTTCATGGAGGCCGTGACGGATGTGTACCCGGACATGGTCGTCCAGTTCGAGGACTTTGAGACCGAGAAGGCCTTTGCCTACCTCGAGAGGTACAAGCACAAGAAGGTCTTCAACGATGACATCCAGGGTACTGGAGCTGTCATCCTTGCTGGGTATGCATTCCCCCCCTGATCCATCGATCCATCACATGCTAACAAACCCCAGCTACATCGGTGCCGTCAACCTCTCCAACGTCCCCATCGAGGACCAGAAGCTCGTCTTCATGGGCGCCGGCAGTGCCGGTGTCGGTGTCGCCAAGCAGCTCCTCGAGTACTACACCCGCCGCGGTCTCACCGAGGCCGAAGCCAAGGACAAGTTCTACCTCGTCGACACCAAGGGACTCGTGACCAAGGACCGCGGCGACCGCCTCGCCGAGCACAAGAAGTTCTTCGCGCGCCACGACAACGCCGGCCACCAATTCAAGACCCTCGAGGAAGTCATCGAGTACACCAAGCCTACCGCCCTCGTCGGCCTCACCGCCACCCACGGCGTCTTCACCGAGTCCGTCGTCCGCGCCCTCAAGGCCTCGGTCGACGCCTCCGGCTCCGGCCGCCGCCCCATCCTCTTCCCCCTCTCCAACCCCCTCACAAAGGCCGAGTGCACCTTCGAGCAGGCCGTCACCTGGACCGACGGCACCGTTTTGTTCGCCTCCGGCTCGCCGTTCGCGGCATTCGAGACCAAGATCGGAGACGTCACCACTACCCACTACCCCAACCAGGGTAACAACGTGTACATCTTCCCCGGACTCGGCCTCGGCGCCATCTTGGGTAAGGTCTCCCGCGTTACCGATGATATGGTGTATACCTCCGCTGCTGCGCTTTCGGGCTGCCTGAACAGCGAGGAGATTGCTCGTGGATTGATCTACCCGTCTATCAACCGTGTGCGTGACGCGTCGGCTGTCGTGGCGAGAGAGGTCATGAAGTGTGCGCGTCGTGATGGCGTGAGTGAGTTGCCGGAAGAGACATGGTTGGAGTGGGAGGAGTGGGGAGATGTTGCGTTGACGGCGTGGATTAAGGCACAGGTGTATGACCCTGCACCAGCGGCCGGCCGTGGGAACAAGTTGTAGATGTGGTTGCTGTGTTCTCTCTTTTTTTTCTGTGGATGATGGAGCTTCTTCGTGGTCGATGAGTTTGTTGTGCTTGGTGGTCTCGTGTTGTTGTGGTTGATGAAACGACCGAGGAACAAAGGACGGACAGTCAGTAGTGATTTGTTGGTAAGAGCGGGAAATATGCATTCGGCGGCGGGGAAAACTGGGAATGGAATGGAATGGGGGGGAACAAGGGAACGAAATGAGAGTTGATACCACATTTCTGTATTTTTCGCGGCCAATGATGCGGAGCAGAGCGACGCGGAGACTTGGGGGATGCTTTTGTCCCCGGGAGACGTGTTTCTTTTTGCTATATTTCCGTTTTTCGGTTTTTAATTTGTTTTCCTGCTGAGTCGTTTTAGCTAGACGTGTGTTGAGATGGGTGGTGGGTGAATTTCACCCATGCTAGGTAGTTTCCAATCCAAACCAGATGAGGATGGAAGTTTTGTCTTCGAATTGCTTGTGTGTGAGAGAGATGTGAGAGGTGTAAGATAAAGCATCTTGGTGTTGTTGTATTGAGAGTATGGGGCATTACTCCCTTGTATAGCAACTGATTCGACATGAACTTCTTTGTGTATGTGCTATTTGTCCACCGACAAGGCACCCGGATCGTTTTCTATACCAATATACAGTGTGTAAGTATCTGCGAAGATATCAACAATGTATGTAGTTCCAAGATCATACCTCACTCAAGATGCCTCGGTCGTAATTGTCCCGGTTCCGAGGGATTTTATCTTAGGGTTTGTAATGGGCGTGCGTTCCCTTTTCTGTCTAAGATGGCACTCAATCTGCCTCGGTGATCATTGTCCCAGAGGGCCGTAGGAAAGAAGAGGGGCATTAAGGCAGGGGGCGTATTAAGAAAGGGAAGAGACGGCGGGAAAAGCGGATGGTGTTGAGAAAGGGGAGAGATGATGAGAAATGAGAGAGTGGTGAGAACGAGGAAGGGTAGCAGGAAAGCGGGGGGGCTGAAAGAAAGGGGACCCGATCCACATATAGGAACAGTGCAGGGACCGAGAGAAAGGGAACTCCGATCCACATCTGGGGACAGTGCATCTGGTTGGCGTAAGATGTCCGTGGGTCCTTCGATGCTTGCTTTCGATGCTTTCAATAGTTGGGTAGACCGTGCCTTGGTCATATTCCTAGTCGCTGTACGGTCTTGGTATCCATTGTTTGTGGCAGTTTCTAAAGTGTGATCTCTCCCTGTCTTTAATATTGGGTAGTGTGAAGTGGAGGGGAAAGTGAGAAAGCGGAGCCTACTCTTCTCATACCACTATTCTTCCCTCTACCTGCTCTCCCCACCCGTGACGGCTGTCTGTTCCAGTTCCTGTTTCATTCTAGCTCTCTAGACTGACGACAGTAGGAGTTCTGCCGCCTAGCGCTGGCCGCTCTATAGACTGCCGGACCGGAAGCTGTTCATGTGCTTGAGGACCTTATTAGATCGGCGCCTGTGAGCTTGCGAGAGTACCCAGTGTTGATGGTAGAGCAAGTGGATAGGAAGAGCGTTGGGCAGGTGGGGGTGTGCTATATATGAGGATGGCCGATTTAATGCCTAGAAAATAAGAGAGCACTAGTAACCATGGCGACTATCACTTCATCGCTGTTGTAATTGGGGCGAGCCAATACCCTCGGATCTGATAGCTGTTGGTTTCAAATCAAACGAAGCTTTAAAATAAAAGGGGAGGGGTGGCGAGAAAGGGAAGAGGCAGTGAGAAAGGGGATGAGTAGTGAGAAAGGGGTAGTGAGAACAGGGAGGGATAGCGAGAGTCGAAATAATGACCGAACATTCTCCTCTTGGATTGACGCCTGCAGCGTTTACGGCATACGTCAAACATCATTATCAAGACCTTTTGGTGAATTGGTCCTTGAATGGTCTGCTTAGATCTGCCCTGTATCCTTCAGAGAGCCCATAATATAATACCGCTGTCTCAAAATATGTGGGATTGAATTGCATTACTACAGTACCAACTGGTCTAGGTCTATCTAGCCTCACCTCTAACCCCCCCTTCCGAGCTGCCTCCATCCATCGCCACATACCCCCTTTACACACACCCCTCGTAATTAATCATTCACGTACTCACATCCTCCATCCCCTTCACCCCCACAATCCCCTCCCTCTCCGCCTTCTCCACTTGCGCTGGATCACTGATGTCCACCCCCGCACTCTCCAGCTCAATCTCCCTCAGCGGCCCCACAAACCACTTCCTCGCCGTTACAACCCACGTCCCCATCGCCCCAAGAGCAATAATCCCCACGGCCACAACTGAATAATTCAGACTCTGCGAATCCACCGGCGTCGCGGTGGGCAGACAGAACGCCACAGTGATAAACCCGATCCAGCCGCATGCCACAAGCGCCACAGGCCGCGAGAAGCGGCCTAGGTTAAATGGCCCCTTTTTGCTGTTGAAGTGCTTGGGATAGATGAGCCCGATTAATATTGGGATGCCGTAGGAGATGTATAGCCCGATCGTAGCGATTGATGTTGCAGCCGCAAAGGCCACGGAGCTCCCTAGCGAGGGGAGGGAAAGGAGGAAGGAGAGGAAAGCAGCGAGCCAGACGGCGCGGATGGGGGACTGGAATTTGCCATCCACGTGCGCAAAGAAGTGTGGGATGCCCCCGTCACGTGCAAAGGCGAACATCATGCGGCTGTTGGAGGTCATGCTAAAGAGGCCGCAGTGCCAGACGCAGATGATAATGAGGCAGAAGAGCACGACAGCGCCATCAGGACCGAACACATCCACGAAGATCTGGAGCACAGGGTTTCCATAGGCACTGTTGAGGGTGCGGTCAAAGTCCTGGATTGAGAATAGGAAGGACATGATGACGAAGAAGCCAAAAAGCGCCGAGAAGCCCACAGAGGATATCACGCCGATAGGGGCACTCCAAGAGGCATTGCGAGTCTCTTCACTCAAATGAGCGCTTGCATCGAACCCTGTGAGCGTGTAGTTTGACATGAGAGCGCCGCAACAGGCTACATAGGCTGGTGAAGCTCGAATAGACCATCCTGGCTCACCAGAGTCGGGGGCGGCGGTGCCGTCGTGGAATTTTTGGAAGACGGCGGAGGCGGGTTGGTGGGTGGGTGCTTTAGCGAGCACGCTTATTGCGATAGCGGTCACCCCAACAGAATGGAGAAGGATGGAAGTGTTGTTAAGGTATCGTAGAACTTTTACGCCGAAGGTGTTGACGATGCCGTGGGAGACGAGGAGGGCAGCGTAGATGCCAACTGTTTTTGCGGCGGTAGGCTCGTAGCTAGATTTGACCGTTGCAACAGTTGAAATGAGACCCGCACAGCCGAATGTTATTCCAGTTGTAACAGCAACTTGGCCGAGGAGATTGAACCTGAAAGGTTGGTGGTTAGCTGTAATACAGATTTGGATGGAGTGGAGGAATGTCGCTTATGGAATGCAAGATATGAGAATGAGGTGTGGGGGTCCCTCATTGTGAGCGACTCTTTCCCACTCCCCATTATCACACCCTCGACCCAACCAAAACAAAGATATAAGACAACTCACCAGCCAGTAAGCCATGAGCTCAGCGCAGAATGTTTCGGGGGCGCCAGCATAGCAGCCCAGAAGTATGGCCCACCGCTAGTTGGGATGGCTGACACGATCTCTGCCATTCCCAGCGCAACTGAGAAGGTAAAGAACGACACCACTATCCAACCAACCGACATTACAGCACTTATTCCATCAGCTCCTATGCGCCTGTCTTGTCAACTGGGGTGGAGGGGGAGGCTCACGGTCCACCGGTATTAAGCCCATAACCGAACAATGTCGTGATACCAGTGATCACACTCTGCACCAACTATCAGTCTCTGGACAGAATCTCTGACCTCTCAGGGTGGGGAAGAACACACAATAATCGAGAAGGAAATGCCGAAGTTGTGCATCAGTCCCCAGTCGCGCTTCAGCTCCTGCTTGTACCCGAAATTCGCAAGCTCCTCCTCATCATGGGCGTCAACTCCGACCTCTTTGGAGGGGAGCGCAGTCTGGAGCGGTTCGGGCGACGCCATTGTCGCGTCTCTGAGTCCTGCTCGTGCAGAGAGGGAGGGCGGGATGGTGGTGCTATTGCATACGGCGGACAACAATCACAGAGGAATCGCCGGGTTCAGTCTGTACCACGAATACAGGAATGCCACAGTTACAAAGGAACAGAACAGGTAACCGGTGCAGTTACAAAGGCAAGAGCGAGGGAGGGAGAAATGGGACAAAAGAACCACCCACCATCGCGAGGCTAGAGCCGCTATATACCTACTACCCACGCACACCTACCTACCTACCCTACCCTGTGATCTGCGCCTGGACCCTGATAAGGATGCTTAGGAGGTTCCACAGCTGGCCGGCGCTCGTTCCTTGGTGGCTGCGGTGGTGTGGCATGCAACTGCCATTTCCATGACTTCAAGAGCTAAGAGCTATCGCCGACGTGGCAGGGGTCCAAAGCGGGGGTTGAAAGTTGGCATGGGGGATGGATTGGGATGCGCGTGGACATGGGCATGTCGTACGTCGCGTGTCTCATCCCCACGCGGAAAGAACGAGGGACGCCGCTTCTGGAAGTTTTCTAATATACCAGCGCCATCATTGTATGCGCTTGCAGTCTGCGTATAGTACAGGCTTGCAGCGAAGTATCTGAGAACCGCGCAAGATATACAAGGGGTTATCTATCATCACTACAAACTCCACCGCCGTTTTTTCCTGATAGCCCAGCCCCTCCCATGCCAATCTGCCAGCAAGGATGGCGACTGATAAGAACGAAGCCCCCGCACTCCACTCGGACCCACACGGCGCGCTGAGGGGACGATTGGACGGCGCCGATGTGGACGGCAGGATTACAGTGCAAGCGCGCCCTTTGACTTATAACAGTAAGGAAATGACTGGGAGGAAGAAGTAAGAAAAGGCGCCGCCGAGTCGGAGACGGGAGGTTGTGCGGTGCGGAGTATGGTACGTATGCACAGTGCGAGTATCAGGGGGTGGAGCGTGGCGTCGGGTTGTGGAGGGGACTTCGGCTTCGCCGACGTCGTTTGCGCGTGTGGTGTACGGATTTGGATCTGGGGTAACTACAGTGTGGACGGAGTTGGTGAAGGTGAGAGGAGTTTGAGGATGCCAAGATGATGCGTACGGTACTTGGAAGTGAGCGCACGTGATAAAACTGAAGGACCGACGATGGTGTTAATTGAGCAAGATCTGATGAATTACGGTATCTATGCCCCTCAGATAGCTTCATATGAAAACCGCCGGTAGGTGTCAAATAGCGCCGTGTCCATCGAGCCCCAACCTATCCTGACCAGCTCGAGGCCTAAACTGCACGAGTTCGCCTGTCAGGGTCCTTTACCTACCAATACCCCCCTCCCATATCCTAGTTCGTAAATAATCATACACTCTCCCTCCTCACCACCTCAATACCCGCCCTGCTCACGCCTCTTATCCTCCTCCCCACCCCCAGCCTTCTCTCCCTCCTCCCCCCCCGCAGGCCCCTCATCCCCTCTCATCTTCGCAAAATGCGCCTTAATGTCCTCCGCGCTAATGACCCTCCCACTCTCCGCAAACTCCTTAAAAAACGGCGTCAACTTCTCCTTGAGGTGGTTAAACGCCATTACACCCTCAATCGCCTTGACACGGTCCATGGTGCTCAGCGCGCGCTCGCCGCGGTCTAGCAGGCTGCCCGCGTGGCTGCCGAGGGTGCTGCCTGCCGCATCGGATGCGGCCGAGGAGTGCGAGAGGGATTGCTCGTAGGATTCTTCTTCGTCGAGGAGCTGGGGGTGGATAGCGAGGTGGGGGAAGCACGCTGGGCAACGGCAGAAGGAGGCACGGAAGTCGTCTTTGAAGAAGAGGGAGAAGGGTTCGGTTGGCGGGGAGGGGAGGTGGCTGATTTTGCAAGACGGTAGTTCGTCTTTCGTGCTTGAGTTTGTCGCGCCATCACCATTACTGGTTGGTTCGATGGTGGTCGTTGATGTGGGTTTGATTTCCGTGTCATTGTCTCCTCTCGCTCGCTTTGCCTCCACGTCGCCGTCGGTGCCGTCATCTTCTGCCTTTCGCTTCTGTGATGAACCGACAGGCGCGATTATTGTTTTAACAGACTCCTTTTGATCCTCTTTCTCCTCAAACTTGGCCTGTGGGGAAGGTGCCGCGCTCCGCTTGAACACAGGCGGCAAGAATCCATCTGTTCCGGCATATGCCTTGATCCACGGATTTGCCTCCACACATTTGTAGCAGATAAAACCAGCGAAATCATCGCTGTGTGGGAACCCAGGGGGTGTTGGCATGCCATCTTCGACATCAATGGCATCCCCATCGTCTTCGGCTGGGGAAGTTGTCAGTTCTTGGCCATTTCCGGCTGTAGATTCTGCCAAAGCTGCCTTCTTCTTCATTGCCTCATCATGCCACGATGGATCCAATCCAACCACACAAGTAGTATGATACCAATCCTCGCCACATCCGCCATCCTTTGCCGGCCCGAGGCCAAGACACTGGTACATCACCCCCTTCTGGGAATCAGCGTCATAGTCGCATTCGCATCCGCAAAAGCGGTTTCGAAAGTTCTGGTTATACTCGTTCTTCTCCTCACATGGCTCATTGACCACTCCGCCCTTCTGTCCCGTCTCTGAGTTGATCCGTAGCGTGCATGGCGCAGTGGACGGGAGACGCGTCGAGCCGCAGTCGCAAACGAAGTTGCGCTTGTAGAACAGCTCAACGAGGGTATGCTCGCCGTGGCATGCAACCGAGCATGAGTAACAGACTCCAGCTGGGGTATAGGGATCGGAAGGGTTCGCAGGTGGAGGGTTGCATGTTATACAGGCGAAGAGGTCCTGGCGCAAAGGGCCGAGTTGTTTCGTGCAGGTGTCGAATTTCTGGTTTCGGTGAGTTTATTTTCGGATATAATGGAGGATTGAGTCATGCATACATATGGGAGAGCCTCTCTTGCATCCGCCTCAAGTTGAAGTTGGCTGTTGATGAATCTATTCAAAAGTCAGCGCATGTCATCATAGTCTAGATAGGGTCTGTGTACTCAGCTGCGGTTTGCGAGTCCTGTGAAGCTGCAGAATCGCTATCTCGTCGCTTGGAATCAGCAGTATCTGTCAAAGACGCCATTTTATAGGTTCTTCCTGCTCGTAAAGCTCAGTTGGGAATAGATTGTGATAAAGTGTTGTTGTGTTCAGGGTAGGAATATGGCGAGGCTCGAGACTATAACCACAGCCTCGCGCAATCTTGGTCACCGTAATAGAGTGGAAGCGCGTCGACGCGAAACGCGAAACGCGAAACGCGAAACTTCAGAACGCGTCAGAACAGATCAATTATCCCCTCCTGAACTCAGCGCCAATTCATCCATGCCATTGACCAGGCTACCATTATCAACAACAATCTCACGAATAAACAAAAGGATTTTGCACAGTTAAATCTACATTGTTGCAACCATGAGGTAAGCTCTAGCATCACTCTGAACGTTCTACCTCGTCCATCCCTGACTCCCTATAGTTCGCCATTGAGGCCCAACATGGACTCCGCGAACCGCGGAGCAGGAGGCAGAAACCTAGGCAAACGCGGCAGAGATGACGATGATGTGCCGACTTCTGGTTATGCCTCCAGCCCTGCTGCCGCCATCATCCCGTCCTCACCGCCCGCGTATCATATGGACCGTGCCATCGACGATGATGATGATGACATCGTGGACGACTTTATCGCGGATATTGACGATGCAGATGAGATGGTAGAGGATGAAGACGGAATCGATCTCTTTGCGGACAACTTTGAGCGCGATTACGAGGCTCGTGAGGATGACCAGTATGGCGGTGACGATATCGACGATGAGGGCGACCACGAGGAATTGGATGCTTCAACGAGACGCCAGCTCGAAGAGCGACTTAACAGGAGAGATCGTGAGCTTGCTCGCAGGCGCCGTATGCCAGCAGCCTTCCTTCAAGATGAGGAAGAAGATGATGGAATGGACCTCACCAATCAGCCCAGGCGCCGACGCCATCGCTATGACGAGGAGCCGGATGAGGACATGATGGACAATGTTATGGAAGAAGAGCTGACACTAGAGGCCTTGCAAGATGTCAAAGCTTCGAGTGTGGTGGATTGGGTTGCCCTGCCACAAGTTCAGAGAACGATCGCGAGAGAGTTCAAGTCGTTCTTGACAGAATACACCGACGACAACGGTTCCTCAGTCTACGGAAACAGGATTCGCACGCTCGGAGAAGTCAACGCAGAGTCTCTTGAGGTGTCATATGACCATCTCGGTACCTCAAAAGCTATTTTGGCATACTTTCTCGCAAACTCGCCGTCTGAGATGCTGAAGATATTCGATGAGGTTGCTATGGATGTTACACTGCTTCATTATCCCGACTACCAGAAGATCCACTCTGAGATCCACGTCCGCATCTCCGACTTACCTACTCAATACACTCTCCGTGAACTCCGTCAAAGTCATCTTAACAGCCTCATCCGTGTCAGCGGTGTGGTAACACGCCGCAGTGGCGTCTTTCCTCAGCTTAAATACGTCAAGTTTGATTGCTCCAAGTGCAAAACTACCCTCGGGCCCTTCATGCAAGAATCAAATGTCGAAGTTAAGATCTCATACTGCCAGAAGTGCCAGTCGCGTGGCCCCTTCACCGTCAACACTGAGAAAACCCTCTACCGCAACTTCCAGAAACTCACCCTCCAGGAGTCCCCTGGTACAGTACCCGCGGGTCGCCTACCTCGACACCGCGAGGTCATCCTTCTCTGGGATCTCATTGACTCAGCCAAGCCCGGTGAGGAAATCGAGGTTACTGGCGTCTATCGCAACAACTATGATGCCAAGCTGAACAACCGCAACGGCTTCCCTGTCTTTGCTACCATCTTGGAGGCAAACCACGTTGTCAAGTTGCACGACCAGCTTGCCGGCTTCCGTCTCACGGAGGAAGACGAACAGAAAATCCGCGCTCTTTCCCGCGATCCCCAGATCGTAGACAAGATCATTAATTCCATGGCACCCAGCATTTACGGACACACCGACATCAAGACTGCTGTTGCCCTATCCCTCTTTGGAGGCGTCAGCAAGGTTGGCCAAGGCAAACACAAGATCCGTGGTGACATCAACGTACTGCTCCTTGGTGACCCCGGAACCGCCAAGTCCCAAGTCCTCAAGTACGTCGAGAAGACTGCACACCGTGCCGTTTTCGCAACTGGTCAGGGCGCTTCTGCCGTCGGTCTCACGGCCTCCGTGCGCAAAGACCCTCTCACATCAGAGTGGACTCTCGAAGGTGGCGCTCTCGTCCTCGCTGACCGCGGCACTTGCCTGATCGATGAGTTCGACAAGATGAACGACGCTGACCGCACCTCCATCCACGAAGCCATGGAGCAGCAGACCATCTCCATCTCCAAAGCTGGAATCGTCACCACCCTCCAAGCGCGCTGCGGAATCGTCGCAGCCGCCAACCCCAACGGCGGCCGCTACAACTCCACCCTCCCCTTCTCCCAGAACGTCGACCTCACCGAGCCCATCCTCTCGCGTTTCGACATTCTCTGCGTCGTCCGCGATACCGTCGAGCCAGAGGAGGATGAGCGCCTCGCTCGCTTCGTCGTCGCCTCCCATGGTCGCAGTCACCCTGCCGCCGCGCCTGGTGAGGAGGACACGGAGGGCGAGCGCATGGAGGTCGAGCGCGACGGACCGAAACAGGAGGGCGAGATCCCCCAGGAGTTGTTACGCAAGTACATCTTATACTCGCGCGAGCGCTGCCGCCCGAAGCTATACCAGATGGACGAGGATAAGGTGGCACGTCTATTTGCGGATATGCGCCGCGAGTCGTTGGCTACGGGAGCGTTCCCTATTACTGTGAGTTTTCCCTTTTACTATCTTCTCGGTGTGTTAGCTCTTTACTAATATATTCAGGTTCGTCATCTTGAGGCTATTATGCGTATTGCTGAAGCGTTTAGCCGCATGAGGCTCTCCGAGTATGCCTCTGCGAGGGATATTGACCGTGCCATTGCCGTGGCGGTGGATAGTTTCGTTGGTGCGCAGAAGCTGAGCTGTCGCAAGGCGCTGGCGCGGTCGTTTGCGAAGTACACGCTTGCAAGGCCAGGGAAGGGGGTTCCAGGGGGTGTGACGGCTTAGAATGGTTATGTTGGATGGATATGTTAGAATGGATGGGTTTGCTGGAGGAGTTGAGGGACTGGGAGAGGGTTTATGCGTAATCAATACCAAATGTTAATGCTTGATGAGAAATACGCTTCCACATGGTATATTTGTATTGCAAATGAAGTGCTATAAGATCGTAACGGCCGAACTGTTTCGAATATTGGACACTTGCCTATCCGAGACAGACTTGGAAAACATGGGAATGGTCAGCCAGTATATCTTTCCAGTACCATTCTCTCATCGCTGTGCCTTCTGATGCAAAATGCAGCAGGCCCTTGCCTATATTGACCATCTCGGTTGAATCGGTGGAATGGCATTCTTTCCTTGCTAGTAGCTAGGGGATGCCGGAGTGCGGAGAAGGTTAAATTTTCTAGTCCGTAGCTAGAGGACTAATGTCGCTACGAGTTGAAGTGATAGAAGAGAGCAGCTTTACTACTGCCTCGCGCCCATTCTGTGTAGCCCATAAGAGCGGCGTCTGGCCCCCATCGTCTTTAGCCTCTAGCTTAGCACCCTCGTTGAGCAGCAGCTTCACTACTGCCTCGTGCCCCCTCCCTGCAGCCCGCGAGAGCGGCGTCCGGCCTGTGCGATCCTTAGCCTCTAGCTTAGCGCCCTCGTCAAGTAGAAGCTTCACTACTGTCTCATGCCCCCTCTCTGCAGCCCACGAGAGCGGCGTCTGGCCACCGTTGGTCTCAAACTCTAGGTTGGCACCCTTGTTAAGTAGCAGCTTTACCACTACATCGTGCCCATTCTCTGCAGCCAACGAGAGCGGCGTTTGGCCACCGTTAGACTCGGATTCTAGGTTAGCACCCTTGTTAAGTAGCAGCTTCACCACTGCCCTATGCCCATTATGTGCGGCCCATAGGAGTGGCGTATAGCCGGTGTAATCCTCGGACTCTAGCTTAGCGCCCTCGTTAAGTAATAGCATCACTATTGCGTTGTGCCCATTCTTTGCAGCCCATGAGAGCGGCGTCTGATCACCAAGGTCTTCAGCGTCTAGTTTAGCGCCCTTAGCAAGCAGAAGCTTCACCACTGCCTCGTGCCCATTCTCTGCAGCCAACGAGAGCGGCGTCTGTCCCACTCTGTCCTTTGAGTTGGTGTCGACAATGTCGGAGTCGAGCAGCAACTTGAGGACGGCCTCTTGCCCATTCTCTGCAGCCCACGAGAGCGGCGTCCGTCCCTCTCCGTTTTTCGAGTCGGCGTCGACAATGTCGGAGTCGAGCAACGACTTCAGGACAGCCTCGTGCCCGTCCCGCGCGGCTAGTGACAGCGGCGTCCAGCCATCTTTATCTGTTGCATTTATGTTTATTACATTGCCTTTAAATAGCCTGCGCAGCAGGTCGTATATAGCTGGCTCTTGCTCTGAAATGCAAAAGATGTGCTGCAGCCAATATAGCTTTGCATAAGAGTAAAAGTGGAATTCATCCATTGAACGAGAACCGAAAAGCCTGCTTGTTTCCGCAAGAGTCTTTCCAATGTCGAAGTCAGGTTGCTTCCTCGACCTTAAGAGCTTTAATGCAAGACTTTGAACACTGCTTGATAAGTCGGGCGTTGAACGAATGATTTGGGACGGTGCTGATGCAGCCATTATTTGCGGGACTACCGTAGTAGACAGCTGGGTTGCGAAAACGCCGTAATTGAGGTAGGTAACAATGATGTTTGCCATTGTCCTGTTTGCGCTATCAATTGTGATTGCTATGTTTTCTGAGTCCTTAAACCCACTAAGGAGGAATTGCTTAACGCTGTGGTGCACGAGTCGTATGGTCCTCTCCTCTTCGTCGATTGTAAGGAGGCTTCCGCAGCAAGTCAATATCAAATTTACGTCATTGAGACGCCTTGACCAGTTCCAGTCAGCATCACCAGGGACTACACTTAAGGCGTCTCTAAGTTCTTCCGCTGTTAAAGGACGGTGAGCTGTAGTTACAAGCTCTAATGTCCGTCTTTGGTAAGTCTTTCCAGATCCTTCTGATTTCCGTAAAATACGAGAAAACGTTTCTGAAAGATCCCTAGGAAGGTCCGTTAGAGCCTGGCGAATGGCATCATCTGTTTTCATGTCGCACAAGGATATGATTTGCAGAGCCACCCAGAGAAACATTCCTTGGGATCCTTTAAGGATAGAGTCATGTATTTCTAGTATAAGCGAGGGATTTCCCATCACCAACCGTTTAGACTTTATGTGGCTCTCTAATTCTGCCGAGATGAATGCATTAATGTCGGGATTATCATTAGGAATTGATGTGACCTGGGCGGCAATGAACCGTTCTGGGCTCAATTTCAAAACATTGCCGGGATCGGGTCTAACTGATACACATAAAACCAGCGAAAATGTCTCCTGGAGCTTCCGAAGTTGTGGAATCAATATTTCTCTTTCGGCAGAGTCACATTCATGTAGCCCGTCAAGGACGAAGTACGCTCTGGACTTAGGTGGAAGGGCGCGTTGGAGTAAACTGAAAATCGCTTCGAAATCTAGAGCAAGAGTAATAGTCTTATCGATGAATCCCGCTACCATCGTGAGGTCTGCTCTCGGGCGCAGCAATTGTCGGGCCAGAGAACCAATGACTGTCCGCGCTTTCAAACTTTCTGGAATGTCGTGCCGGCAAAAGAAGTACGCAACCGTAATATTCTTATTTCGACTGTCAAGGTATAGATCATCAATTAGGTTGGCTAGCAAAACGGATTTTCCGGATCCTAGCCCACCCGTACATATAAGTGTACAAGAAGTTTTTTGTCCTTTCCAGTCCTTGTATTCGTCATTTCGGCTGAGTAGAGTTGTATTTCCAATCTTTCGCGTCTGCTTCCATGTCGTCTCATAGTTATATATAGAGCAAGAATCGAGAATCCTTAAGTTTGCCTTCAACTTTTGCTGAAGCGATATAGATTTGGAGAACCTGCTAGAAAGAGCTCTGAATTTAGAGTTATCTCGGGCTTCCTCCTCAATCGTTTTAGCCATTAGCAGGCTCACCTCCTCTTTAATCGCATTTGCCCAGTGATTGAGATCTGATTGGTATGTTTTTGTGTCTAAATCGCTTAGACTAGATGCAAATTGCCCTAGGGCGGACTTCTGTGTGAACTTTAACAATCGATGACAAAGATTAACCACCACAATGAAATATTCGGGTAGGTATGACTGCAAATTCTTAGACCGGGGGTATAGCAAGGCCATCATTTGGTAACGGGGAGCCGAGTGACCGGCGGTCATAAGGAGAGTCGATATCTTTTCCAGATAGGAAGAGAAGTTTACAATTAACTATGAAGATGTCAGTAGAGGACGCAGCTAAGGAAGTCAAGGGATACCGACAAGCAATGACATTCGCACCAACGACCAGACACTGCAGGCTACTAGGTTCTGGGTCCCGCCTATTATAATATCACCGAGCGCAGCAAATTGCTGAACGGCTTGCAGGAAATTGGTCAGCCGTGGCCCAAAACAACGTCCGCCACCGATCTTATTAGAAGCGCGATAGTCAAACTCGGCCGTGAGTCGCATGACATCGCTAGGATCTGGAGGGGAATCTTGCGATTGAGATTTGTAGTTACGGAAGGTAGCTTTCTGTTCACTCGAGAGGACCGCTTCAAACTGCGAAACGGCTTGCGCTAGACGAATTTCGGGGTTCAACCGCGAAGAATTTGATAAGACAATAGACATGGTGGTGGCATCCTAAGGGACAATGAACAACGGCCTACATCAAGCAAAACTAGATGTATTCTGAGAATGGTGTTGGAAGATAGAAGCTAAGTAGTCGTTAATTTTGAGTTAAGCTGACACAAGGCGCCATGTGTGTTGCATGCAAGTCCACAGCGAGGTTAGGGCAGCGCGTAGTGAAACTGCTGTAGCATTTAGGCAGCAATACTGCTTTAGCGATATTATCAATCTCTTAGAACTAACCGACTTCAGTAAGGTAGATACAGGGTTCCTTGTTAATTGCGATGGAACAAAATTTGGGCGCGTACAGAAGCATTGTGAGGGGTTGTGTATTCAACTAAACCCCACAACTCCGGTGCGGGCCGTTTAGCGTAGCCGTCGGCAGTAGCGTGTGCTTCTGGGTTGCAAACCGTATAATTAGGCATTTAAGGCGCAGTGCGATCAGGCCCTCGTAGGATTGCCTTGGCATTCTTTCGTTCTATTTATGTTTCCTAACAGTGTCCTCTATGCCCTTCTAGAGTTGCACCTGCTATGTTCGACTTCAAGTAAGGACTTTGAATTGCTGTGGATACGAAAGGTCCCCTCTACATCTGGGCGCTGAATTAAAACGTTGTAGGCGGGGAGTGCCGCTAAGTTACTAGGGGTGGCAATGGCCGTGGTGACGACGCGTGGATGTGGCTCAGGGTCCGAAATTGAAGCCTCAAGAATATCTGTCACTTCTTGGATACCATGACAGACAAGCCCTTTTAAGCTGTACTTCGTTACACAGCAATTAGGTTGCATAGGGAAACCATGTAGGCTAGGGGAAAACCTCAAAGCAACCAGCATTCTCACACACAAGCACGGCACAAAACCTATCTTCAGTCCCTAAAATAGTCGGTAAATATAAGATAAATCTAATCTATCTCCACCGACACGACAATAGCAATCCCCCCTTCTCCCCCAAATCACCCCTAAAAATCCTCCAATCCGCCAGTTAACCGTCCCCAACAGTAGTATTACAATTATAAAATATATATAAGCTTTCTTCCCAGCCACCCCGCGAATCACCTGCCAACCCAGCCACGACGTACGTTGGTCGCGACGGCCTGACAGGGGCGCGGAGCCAGGAGACGAGGTGAGCGAAGCAGAGTGTGGTATCGCCGCCGACAGAAAACGCTAGACTAGATGGATGCAAATGAAGCGCGCGCATGACATGAGAAAGGAAAAGGACGACCGTGACAATTTCGTTGATGTTGTGCGTATGCTATGCGTATGCTGGACGGGTTACTTCTTGACCGTGCCTGCTGGCGGCGCCTTGATGTTGTTGGCGAGCCAGGCCTGGAGTGGGTTAGCGCGGTTGGTGAAAAGGGGGGGGAGGCTTACGAGGCCTTCGAGGAGTCCCTCGCCGGTTGTGGCGCAACTTGGCACCACGTACCAGATATGGTCTCTTAGGCTGTTGAGCCCCAGGGCTTCCGTTACTTTCTGGGGTTTCATTGCTGTGGCATAGTTAGTTTGATTCGTAAATGGGGTTGCGGGTGTGGGCCAAACGAACCTCCTTCGACATCTTGCTTGTTGGCGAAGACGAGCAGCAGGCTATCCTTCATTTCGCGGTCCTTGATAACTCGGTCCAGTTCCTGGCGCGCCTCAGCTATCCGCTCGTGGTCTGAAGAGTCGACGACAAAGATCAGACCCTGAGTGCCTGCCCCACAATGTTAGAATTTGCAACTTTATAGGCGGCAGCGCCATAGCACTGATGTCTTACCTGAGAGGTAATGTCTCCACAGCGGTCTAATCTTGTCTTGTCCACCAACATCCCACACGTTGAACTTGACATTCTTGTATGTGACGGTCTCGACGTTGAACCCGACAGTGGGGATAGTCGTCACGTCTTGGTTGAGCTTCAGCTTGTATAGGATAGTAGTCTTCCCCGCAGCATCGAGCCCTAACATCAGGAGGCGCATCTCCTTCGCTCCGAAGATCTTGCCCATCATTTTTGAAATCTGGCCGCCCATGTTGGCGGTGGAGCGTGTGCGTGAGAGTCAGGGAGACGCCGTTTCGTCGGTTCTTCGTCTGCTTCAATTGCAAGACTGAGAGTCGAGTAGGAGCGGGGTTGGTGCGCAAGTCGATCAGGGGAATGCGATGCGAAACACGAAATTCGAGAGGGTCGCGTGTAGGTCAGGGGAGTGTTTATCTGGGCGCGACGTCGCGGAATCTGATCGTATCACCAACGGAAATAGAGGACAGTCTGGTGAAAAGAGCTTAAGGAGGACTCAGTAAATTTGCGCAGGAGATTCTTTGCATTCGCAAGTAAATTATTTCAATCTCAAAGTGTGGACACACGCGATAGCCGCTCAATGTCTCTCGGCAGTCGTCAGGGGGGGTTTGGAGGAGTTCCACCACCCTTAATTTCCCCTTGGGGTCACTAGCCACCACTAGCCACATTGCACCGAATTTCACGGGGATGAGATGCCATGTCACGTGGGATTCGGGGTCAATTGGGGTCTGGTGCACCGCCACACCCCGCGCCACAACCCCCACCTCTAATGAGTCCAACATGTGGCCTTTGTTCACGTGATGCCTGTGCTTTGGGTGAGCGAGACTAAATAGTCACGTGGTAATCGATGCACTCCACTATGCTCTACTAATCAACGCTGATTTGTACTCCCCTTAGTCAGCTTTTCAATCCTTGCACGTGCACCCACTTACACCACTGCTTATCGATTGATTACGGAGGATAAGGCACATTTTTGCCTAGGCCCTTAGAAAGTGCGGGACAAGCGACCTCGGGCTTGCCGGCCCCATCATCATTAATCCCCGACGTCAACCTCGTCCCCTCACTTCCCCAAATACATATACCGAACCACGCTCTAAATACTCATTCTCGACTAGAAACGACCGGCTACTGTGCAATTGCCACTGCCATTGCCATTGCGCCGTACAGCTAAAAGCCGCGAATGTGCCGTTATGGCTGAGGGACACGACAAAGCACGCGAGCACGACGCCCACCTCCCACCCTTCTATTCGCCCCGTCTCACACCCTCCGGCCCCAATAATGTCCCCGAACACGACCTCAAAGCGCAAGACCGCGCGCAACCCAACAGACCTCAAGCCTCCGCTCTCCCGTCATACCTGAGCCTCTCCTCCTCCGAAAGCGAAGCCCTCCCCGGCTTTGTCAGCCCCGCTTTCACTCCCCCAGCAACCCCAGGGACCGCCACGCCCGCCCAAAACCGCGAAGCTGCCTCCATCCCCGTCGACAGCAGCATCCCCGATGGCGGATGCGGTGCCAAGAAGCCGCGCCTCCTGGAGATTCTCCCCGAGGTAAACTGCGTGGTGCGCGCCCGCATCCCCACCACCACCGGAACCGAGATGTTCCTGCATCTGTATACCAACAACGTTGACCAGAAGGAGCACCTCGCTATCGTCTTCGGCAACACCATCCGCAGCCGCAGCCTCGACGCCGTGCGCTCCGGAGAGACGGAGATGGATCGCATGATCCGTGGCGCGTACACTGGCCGCCTGTACCCGGGACGTACGACGAGTCAGCTTCCCGGCTCACAGGCGGAAGAGGCGAAGAGCGACGCTCCACTTGTGAGGATACATTCTGAGTGCTACACAGGTGAGACGGCGTGGAGCGCACGCTGCGACTGTGGCGAGCAGCTGGATGAGGCGGCGCGACTGATGGCCCTGCCGGGCTCGAATGGTGGGGTTATAGTGTACCTGCGGCAAGAGGGTCGCGGGATCGGGCTCGGCGAGAAGTTGAAGGCGTATAACTTGCAGGATCTGGGAAGCGATACGGTGGAGGCGAATATTCTGCTGAGGCATCCGGCGGACGCGAGGAGCTATGGACTGGCGACGGCGATGTTGCAGGATTTGGGGCAGAGTGAGATTAGGCTGCTGACGAATAACCCTGATAAGGTGCGTGCAGTTGAAGGGCCTAATAGAGAGGTTGTAGTGAAGGAGCGTGTGGCAATGGTGCCGTTGGCGTGGAGAGGAAAAGGAGGAATTAAGAGCGCTGAAGTTGGGGAGTATTTAAGGACAAAGGTAAGTTATTTCCCTACTAAATGTTTTTGTAAGGAGCCCTATTAACGAGTATGCAGATTGAGAAAATGGGCCACATGCTGAGCATGGAGACTGCCTGATAATCGCTCTCGACCGATACCCAGCTCCACCTGCCGACAGATCTCGGCTCTGATTGTCTAGCCAACACAAACCATCACCCATTTCCCATATCACACTCTACGCAGGGAAACGACACTATATACCTATATACTACATAACGCGCAAGCGACTCGGAACACTGCACCAGACAGAAAAAGTCCAACGCATTTCTCACATGATATATTACGCCCTGCAGAGTGGCGGCACGGCGTTCTGTGGATCTACTTGAAGTGCTTGGGGAATGCATATATGGGATAGAAGCAATGTTGCGTCTGGATAAGCGACCAAAAAACCAAAAGAGACAACTTTAGATCATTATATTTATACCACAATCTGGTCTTTCATTTATTGTATGAATTTTTTTTATGGATCATCTCTCTCTCACAGCCACTGTGTTGCATTCGTTATGAAGCAAGGAAACAGGGCCCGTCTATAACTTCTCCTTCTCGCTGTGTGATGCCTCCTCGGCATTGCCTTCTAACTCACAGAAGGCCTTGAAGCATGTGAACTCCTCCTCCCCATTATTCTCCAGCACCAGCTCCGCCGTCGCGCCAACAAAATACACGTACCCCTCTTTAATCTCCTCCACCGTCGGCCCAACACCGATATACCCGCTCCCCTTCGTACAAAGCACAATACTCGGCCCCGCGATCGCCTCAAACGTCGCCTTTGCGCCCTTGCGTCTCAAATCCGCCTTGACGACGCTAAACTCGTCAATGGGCGGGTTATACAGCGTCGCCTGGCTCGACGACGTGTACGCGGTGCTGTTGAGCGTCGCGTACGCGTAGTCCTGCGGCTCCATCTTTTGCTCCTCGATGGGCGCGTACGAGTAAGTCAGCATGTCGACGAGGGTTGGCACGTCCTTAAACTTGGGCGTGAAGCCGGCGCGCACGACGTTGTCGGAGGCGGCCATGCACTCGATGATGTCGCCGGAGAGGTAGGCGTGGATGTCGTCGGCTTTGAGGAACATGGCTTCGCCGGGGGAGAGCTGGACGTAGTTGAGGAAGAAGAAGACGAGGAGCCCGATGTCTTGCGGGAATTGGGAGTTGAGGCGGGCCACGAGGGCGGCGAGAGTTTCGCCGGAGGTGGAGGGGAGACCGCCGTTGGCGAAGGAGGAGCCTTCAGAGGAGGCAGATTGGACGATGGCGTCGCAGGCTTTGGTGACGGCTTCGGGGGTGGAGTTCATCAAAGTTCCGAATAACTTTTGGAGGGCCTTTTTATTTTGTGTTTCGGCGGCTGGCTCGGTTGAGGTGTCTTGGCCTTTGATGGCAGACTCGAACGCTGCAGCTTCGGAGTCCCCAACGATGTTCCTCAGAGCAGGGATGGTCTTCAGGAAGTGGGCAATCTCTGCCAGAGGCCTGAATCCGCAGAGGCCATCGAATTCCGTGATGGCAATAGTCATCTCTGGCTTGTGGTTGTCATCAGGATAGTTCTTGCTATCCTTCTTGTGAAGCTCTTCTGCGAGCTTCTTGTGGGGGTGGGCCTGGATGCTCAATGCCTTTCCTACGGAGAGGACCTTGAATAGAAAGGGCAGCTTGTTCCCAAATCGCTCAGCGATATCTTTGGAGAGAAGGGCTTGGTTATCCTCGACAAGGTCGAGCAATGTTCGTTGGGTGGTGAGATCCTTTGAAGGGTTGGAGGGGTGAGTTCCCATCCATAGCTGTTGGGCCGTTAGCATACATTATGAAAAAAGAACCGCATATTCGAACCTCAGCGTACGGCTTCTCCTCCTGGATCGAGAAATCCGACGGCGTAGCAGCAGCAAACTTGGCGGCAGCAGAGTCGTTGCCAACCTTGCCCCAATCGTAGCTATTTACCCCGCATTGGAGGCGGATCAAGGGAACCTGCATTACGGGCGAAGATGAATTGTCTGTTTTGTTGCGATGTTCAGCTTGAGACCTGCCGGATGACAGGTTATAGGCAGGAAGAGGTGCGAACGTCATTTCAAGAGGGGCAGTATATGTATCTTGGTGCATACGTAGGGGCGGGATGTACATCAGTATACCCCCCACTTGAAAGGCACAAGCTATACTGCCCCCCACCACCGCCTCTGTGGCTCGAAACAAAGGTTTAGCGTAGCCTCCCCAATAACAAAGAGAGCTCCCCGTCTCAAAAGCCTTCTATCTCCCCCCCTCAAACCTGCAATGTAAACGCCCACTCCGAAACCATGTCTCGCAAACCCCCTCGCGGAGAGTATATTGAGACGGTATGTCCCCTTCCCCCTTTCCACCGCATCGTGTCGTCCCAACGCGCGCCCCGGAGCACCTCCTTCCGGCGACCCACCTCGTCGTCACCGTAACTGACTTGGCTTCTCCTCGCAGGACACTGGCAACAAAGTAAGCCGCAAATCGCAGATCATCGGCACACAGAATATCATTCTCGGCGGCAAATCCGTCATCCAGGCGGAAGTCATCATCCGCGGCGACCTAGTGCGCACCCTCGACGCGCCGGCAGGGACCGAGAAGAAAGCGCCCGTGGTCGCGGTAGCGATTGGGCGGTACTGCTTCCTAAGTCGGGGATGCGTGTTGAAGCCGCCGGGGAGGGTGATGAAGGGGTATGTGCTGCCTAGCCACTCAAGGGCCTTTGTCGTCTGGGGTCGCGGAATCAAGCTAACAAAACGGTTCATGTAGGGTCTTTAGCTACCACCCTTTGAAGCTCTCGGACCATGTTTTCATCGGAGCGAATTCGATCGTCGAGGCAGCGATAGTGGGGAATAAGGTGCATATCGGGAAGGACTGTGTGATTGGCAAGTTCGCGCTCATCAAGGACTGCGTGCGGATCCTGGATGGGACGGTCGTGCCGCCGGGGATGGTGATACCGAGTTTTTCGGTTGTGGCGGGACGACCAGGGAGGGTGGTTGGGGAAATGCCCGAGGGAGGAGAAGAGGCTCTTGAGGGGAGGGAGATATACAGGACTATCGTCAATTGAGACGTTGGCTGGGACCGGTGAGATGTGAAGGGAGGGCGGAGGCTTTGAGATACCCATTTGCTGCGTGATGTCGAATAAAGGAGATAATTAAAGCCGGAGAGCCAGGTGCATGAATTGTGATTTCTTGGAAAACAGATCGTCTAGACTCGTCAATCCCAATGATTCCATGTTTGCAACAACAACTGGGCTTGGACCTGCTACTGCTGTAAATGCTAACCACGTTGCGACAGCGCAGCAACAGAGAGGATATGTGGGAGATCCTAATGTTCAACTAATCGGACTGTAGGAACTGAGAGACTACGAGCAACATAGAGTAACTAAAAGAATGATAGCGACGGCGAGTAGCTGAGAGAACAAGAGCAAACGGAGAGTAACTGAAACTCTAATAAAGCCCGTCTAATAGTATTGCCTGATGAAGGCATCGGATGCCGTTAATCTAGTCTCGATCCCCCCATGTGGGCTCTAGCCATTACTCAATATGCCTCCGCTTCTATGACCGTGGCATCATCAGCTGCAGGCGCTTCCCGATACGCCAATTGCTTCATATGTCTCGCCTCTTCCACTGCCAGTGCAACTCCAGCCTTAATCCCGTCCACGACCCTCACGAGACTTGCGGCTCGACGTCCCAATTCTTCCACACAGGCATCTTCAACCCACTTGTCCATGCCAGCCATGCCAGCACAGCCTAATACTACAACAGCTACATCGCCATCCGCAACTAGCTGCCTTGTGGCCTTGACTACCCTCTCTCTCACTTCCTCTGGTGGAGTAGTGTGCAACTGTTCCGCACTGAGTCCCGTGCTCGCCACCCCTTTGAACCTCGCCGATTGGGATGTCTCGCTGGGTGGCAAACCGAGATAGTCGTTAACGCCTGCTGTAAGGACTGGCACCCATGCTGCGCCTGTCGTCACGATGCCAAATTTGGTGCCTGTAAACTTTCGTGCCGGGGGCTGCGGCTCAGCGGTAATAGGCAGGTCGACATACTCATCTGGCACCGAAAGGGGGAGCATGCTGAGCGAGACGCTGATGCTTGCTTCGAAAATGCCAATCACGGGTTTCCGGTAGAGCGAAGGGTGGTTGCGAAGTAAGGAAACGAGAGGATGAGGGCTGTAACAAGCAACGATGAAGGCATCCCTGGCGGCAAAGTAAGGGGTCGCTTGTGCGATATCATAGGAGATGACTTTGGCACTGGCGAGGGCATCTGCTGCATTATCAATGCTGGAGGGTCCGGATGAGGCGGTAAAGGTTATGAGTTTGGTATGCTGATAAATTTAGCGACGTCTATTCAACCAAGTAATGAAATTGGCTTGCGGAGAGTA
Source organism: Pseudogymnoascus sp. VKM F-4518 (FW-2643) (assembly GCA_000750925.1). Lineage (NCBI taxonomy): Eukaryota > Fungi > Ascomycota > Leotiomycetes > Thelebolales > Thelebolaceae > Pseudogymnoascus > Pseudogymnoascus sp. VKM F-4518 (FW-2643). The sequence goes on from JPKC01002640.1 coordinate 70,047, forward strand.
AGAGATAAAACAGTATGACTTTGGGAGGGTTACAGAGAAGCGATTATAAGAGACAACATACATACCTCTGGAGGATAGGGTTGACCCTTGATCAGTTTGCCAATACCGACAGACATATCTCTATTTGAGTTAGGATTAATAACTAGGATTTGCACTTCTTTTGGTGGCTGCGGTCGAAGAAGGTCTGCAGGTCTCTGGGGAGAGAGACGTTCCTGTGATGCGGCCATATTCCTGTGCAAGGAGACTCAGTTTGTGCATTCATGTTAACAATCAGACCACATACCTTGAGATTTTGTTTCGCTTTTGAAGGTCAAGTAGTAGATGGGGGATATGCAGTGTTTATGATCTTTATGATGTTTCTGGGAAGAGAAAAATGAAGGAGGGCGGGGGTTGAACGGCGTTGAAGGGCCAAATATGAAAAGTGGAAACTACGATGCGGCCGTGATTGAGGAATTGATAATTGGTATCGAGTCATCACCACGTAAGTGGTAACTTGAGTATTATCATGAGTAGGAGAAGGAGGATGGACGGACAGCTTAAGATTTCTCTTAAGGACCTACCCTCTCACTGCTTCTAGATTACAATATTATATTCTAGAGCGCAATGGCATTTGATAATATAAACATCGCGTGATATAAAGTTCTGAGATGGTTCAGTCGTCGCCGACGAAAAAGGCGGGAGCGGTTGACATCCCGCACGTGACCTGGCCACCCCCACCACCGCTGCAATCTATACGGTGCCCGCAGTTACCCCAGCCCAAGCCGCAACGTCACAGAAGCGATCGAAGCTCACTCTCTCACCCACTTCAGCCTACACCTCTTCTATTTCTGTGGCTGGCGCATCCAACATCTTGAGCTTCCACAAATCGCAATCATGGCGGAGGCCCCTATTGGTACTTCTTCTCTCCTCTGTACTGCTGTCAATCCCTCTTCTAACACTGTCCCTAGTCCTCGATGGCGGAACCGGCTTCCTCAAGGTTGGCTACGCGGCCCAGGTAAGCTCTCTCCCTCTACAGCACCACCACGAGTACGACCCTGACAATGCATCTAAGAACTTCCCCGAATTCCAATACCCCTCTATTGTCGGGCGACCGATCCTGCGTTCCGAAGAAAAGGGCGACCCCACCTCTGTAATTAAGGATATCATGTGCGGTGACGAAGCAGCGGCAGCAAGGACCATGTTACAGGTTTCATACCCGATGGAGAATGGCATTGTCAAGAAGTGGGATGATATGCAGCACCTATGGGACTATACTTTCTACGAGAAGATGAAGGTGGACACAAAAGGGCGCAAGATCCTGCTGACAGAGCCGCCTATGAACCCCCTCAAGAACCGAGAGCAGATGTGCGAGGTTATGTTTGAGCGGTACCAGTTTGGCGGCGTATATGTTGCTATCCAGGCAGTTCTCGCGCTTTACGCACAAGGTACGCTAACCCCTGCTCCATTCTATCTCTCTCTCGCTCCAGCTTAGCCCTCTACTCACACTCCCTCCCCAGGTCTCTCATCCGGTGTCGTTGTCGACTCCGGTGACGGTGTAACCCACATTGTCCCCGTCTACGAATCTACCGTCCTAAACCACCTCACTCGCCGCCTCGACGTCGCCGGCCGCGACGTAACCCGCAACCTGATCTCCCTGCTCACCCGCCGCGGCTACGCCCTCAACCGCACGGCCGACTTCGAGACCGCGCGCCAGATCAAAGAGAAGCTCTGCTACGTCTCCTACGACCTGGAGCTAGACAAGAAGCTCTCCGAGGAAACCACCGTCCTGGTCGAGAGCTATACCCTCCCCGACGGCCGCGTCATCCGCGTCGGCAGCGAGCGTTTCGAGGCCGCCGAGTGCCTCTTCCAGCCCCACCTCGTCGACGTCGAGCAGCCCGGCATCGCCGAGTTCCTCTTCAACACTATCCAGGCCGCTGACGTCGACGTGCGCTCCTCCCTCTTCAAGGCCATCGTGCTCTCGGGCGGTAGCAGCATGTACCCCGGCCTGCCGTCGCGCCTCGAGAAGGAGCTCAAGCAGCTGTGGCTCACGCGCGTCCTGGGCGGGAACCCGGAGCGCCTCGGCAAGTTCAAGGTGCGCATTGAGGACCCGCCGAGGAGGAGACACATGGTGTTCCTGGGAGGTGCGGTGCTGGCGAATATCATGGCGGATAAGGAGGCGATGTGGATTAGCAAGCAGGAGTGGGAGGAGCAGGGGACGCGGGCGCTGGAGAAGCTCGGACCGCGATAGAGGGAGGGGAGTAGATGATAGAGGTGGGGGGAGGTAAGCGGTTCATAGCGACAAAATTATATATCTTTCTCATGGTCACGAATGGAATGTCTCCAGAGATACGTGGAAAACGATAGGAGTGAAAAGTGATATGCATGTGAATACCATGGATTATCAAATATACCAGTCGCTCAGAATCCCTAAACAACGCCACTAATAGAACACCATCCAGAACACCCTTCAAGCCAACCCCGTAACACCCTGCCCATTCGACCTTCTGGCGCCCTCTTTACGCCTTGCTCAATCAATCCCACCCTAGCACGCTTTTAACACCCAGCTTAATCAACTCTCCTAACGCGACCCCACACCTCATCCGCATCCCTCTTCCCCTTCGTCTCCGGCACAAAGCGGCCCACAAATAGCACCCCCACCGCCGCCACAGCCGCAAACGCAAAGTACAACCACCCCGCGCCGCCCAGCGCCTCATTCACGCTATCATTCAAGATAGGGAAGAACTGCGCAACGAGGTACGTGCCGATCCAGTTCGTCGCCAGCGCCCACGACTGCGTCGCGCCCTTGGCCTCTGTGCTGACTAGCTCTGAAGCCATCATGAAGGGGATGGGGCCGAGGCCAGTGGCGAAGAAGGCGACGAACATGATGATGGATGCGGCGGAGAGGGTGGGGAGGGAGAAGAGGATTGAGGCGCCTAGGGCGGCGGAGCTGAAGCCTAGTCCGGTGATGGAGATGAGGAGGGAGGATTTGCGGCCTAGGATGTCGGGAAGGGGTGCGGAGGCGGTGGTGGCGATGAGGTTGACGATTGAGATGAGGATTGTGAGGAGGGTGGCGGAGGTGGGGAAGAGGTCGGTGAGGATGGAGACCGAGTACATCATTACAGAGTTTATGCCGGTGAATTGTTGCACGCACATTATGCCTACGACGGCAATGATAGCGGGGCGGTAGATGGGGGAGAGAGCCACGGCTACGATACCGACGTGGGCGCGGGGCGGAGACTTGGAAGAGGAGCTCATGGAAGAGCGTCGCGTCGATTGCGACTCAGGCTCGAGGAGGCCTGTGGTGGATTCGCTCAGCTGCGGATCAGTTGAGGAAGGTGGGAAGGTGCAATCCCAGGTTTGAATCTCCTCGGAGATGTCGGCGTGTGGCCCGCGTAGACGCTTGAGCGTTGCGAGGGCGCGCCCTGGGGAGCGGTTCGCGGCGGTCCAGGCGGGAGACTCGGGGACGAGGCAGAGGCCGAAGAGGAGGACAAAGCCGATGATACCTCCAGCGGCAAGGATGAGACGCCATATCGCGGAGTAGCTAAGGAAGTAACCGAGGATCTGAGTAATGAGGATGCCCATGTTCGTCGCGATCTGTGTGAGGAACCCAAAGATCCCGCGGTCTGTGGGAGGGGCGACTTCCGAGATATAAATTGGGACGACGACGACGCTCGCACCGGCGCCAATGCCAAGCAACAGGCGTCCTGTTGCGAATGCACTGATGGTTGCGCTCCACGTTGTGACGAGGGAACCGATGACATAGAAGACTGCGGAGATGCGCATCGCTGGGAGGCGGCCAAAGCTGGTTGATACTGGGCCTGCTAAGAGTGCTCCGATGAGGCCGCCAATTGTGAAGATTGAGGAAACGAAGGCGAACTGTGCCTTGTCCATTGGGATGCATGGCACGAGGGTTGCTCCTTTGGGCGTCCCTGTACGCACTTTCTTGCAGGTTATGTAGTCTTCCGGGGCGTTCAGCTCGGCCTGGAGAAAATGTATGTTAGCAATTGGCTGGAGTTATGGGGACGCGCGGAGAAGCATACGAGATGGAAGCCAAAGAGGAGGGGGCCAAGAGTGATGATTAACATCAAGAAGACCAGATAAGGGGTGAGGTTCCGGACGCACTGTCGTAGGCCTGATGAGGCCATGGTGAACTGCGGGGGCTGTCTTCTAGCTAAGTGATCTGCTTCACTTTTATATTTCAGGTCAGGTCGTAGCTCTTCGAAGGAATCCCAGCGCACAGTAGCAAGTCGTCACATGTATAGTGTGTGAATAACTGAGTCCCTATCACTAGATGGAAGATTGAAGGTGTATTGGACTCTGTTGTTTGCTTCTTAGAGCAGTTTTACCTGTATATATCCCTTCTGGATGCTGGTGGTACAGTTGATAGCCAGCCTCACACACGCGATAACTACACTGGCGTACCACGCGGGTAGCGGAATCGGATAAAGTGACATCGGGCGTGTTTGGATCAACGATTCCCCGCCATTTTATCCACCGGATAAACTCACCCCCACCTCCGAACGCGTATCCGTATTAATACACCCCTACCACCACCACCCCCAACCACAACTCCACAGATTCGATATAAATGACAACCAACCCGCAACCCGCAAGCCACATCCACCACCACCACCCACTTTCCATATTGGGCGCGCTTTCCATTGAACCCCTGGAGATCTACCTTTCTGCATTACCGTCCCACATGGATTCAAACCCCCTCTATTGACGTAAATAAAGACATATATTATCAAGCCTAAGAGCGGCGTATACGTGCAGCTCTTGCCCTACGTTCGCCTTCATCATCCCGTCGCCGGACTACCCGGAGCTCGATCCATCACCCCCTCCCCCACGCGTGGGAAATCTCCGAGCCCCGTCGGCGCCCGAGACACGAGACACGCCTGCATATCTCGCCTGAGCCTTGAAAGCTCGTGTTGGGGAATCGCCCCCTCCCCCCACCCTGCGCCGTTCCTTCTCGGGTGAAGCATGATAGACAGCAATGAGCTTGGCCAACAATAACCCGCCCTCCTCGGCCAGCGGGCCATCATCCGCCGCTGCGGCAAAACAAAACCTAAAGAGGAGTGTGCAGCAGGCCTTTGAAGGTGACAAAACAGACTTCTTTGATTACTGAGATGCTCTTGTTGGACACGTATTTTCCCGTCACATCGCGTTGCGCTTCTCAACTCCGCCGATAGCGGAGAACTCTTGCGTTTATATAGTGGCAAAGTGTTGCTTCTAGTCGTCGTTGCACCTGAAAAAGACATGTTTCCTCCAAGATTCGATGCGTACCGGAGCGACCCGTATTTGGGTCTGCGAGGTCCTATGTTCTGTTCTTCGCTTGCGTGTTCTCTGCTAACACTTTCCCAGAACCCCATGATAGAAGTAGTGGCCATGTTGCATATCAGAGCAAGGTCCGAGTCGTTGACCGATACAAGGTCATCGGGTTCATTAGCAGTGGTACTTATGGCCGAGTTTACAAAGCGGCAGGCCGCCTTGGACAGCCAGGGGAATTTGCGATAAAGAAGTTCAAGCCTGATAAGGAGGGTGAGCAGATTCATTACACCGGCATTTCACAGTCGGCCGTGCGAGAGATGGCGCTATGCTCCGAATTGAGCCATCTGAATGTTATCAAGCTCATTGAGATCATATTGGAGGATAAATGCATCTATATGGTCTTTGAGTATGCGGAGCATGATCTCTTGCAAATAATTCACCACCACACACAACCAACTCGCCATCCGATACCACCCGCGACAGTCAAAAGTATCATGTTTCAGTTGCTGAACGGCTGTCAGTACCTCCACAGCAACTGGGTTCTGCACCGAGACTTAAAACCCGCAAACATTATGGTAACATCTGCTGGAGAAGTCCGAATTGGAGATTTGGGGCTGGCTCGACTTTTCAACAAGCCTCTGCACTCGTTATTTAGCGGGGATAAGGTCGTCGTCACAATTTGGTACAGAGCACCCGAGTTACTTTTGGGGAGCCGGCACTATACCCCTGGTATAGACATGTGGGCGGTAGGATGCATTTTTGCGGAGCTATTATCTTTGCGGCCCATTTTTAAAGGAGAAGAAGCGAAGATGGATTCAAAGAAGACTGTACCATTTCAGAGACATCAGATGCAGAAGATTGTCGACATTATGGGCCTTCCAACGAAGGATAAGTGGCCACTTTTGGTCTCGATGCCCGAATATGCCAACCTTTCATCGCTCCATGCCCCAGTACTGCCGAATGGAAAGCCAACAGGCTCCAAGCTCGAGAGTTGGTATTACTCCACAATTGGGCAACATTCGGGGACTTCTCAGCCTGCCTCTTCCTCTCTAGGTGCCGAGGGGTATAAACTACTAGCAGGCTTGTTGGAATACGATCCTGACAAGCGACTCACAGCTCAACAGGCATTGGAGCACCCGTTCTTCAGCACAGGCGACAAGGTGTCGAGCAACTGCTTCGAGGGCATGAAGACAGAATATCCCCATCGCCGAGTGAGCCAGGACGACAATGACATCCGCACTGGTAGTCTGCCCGGGACAAAACGAAGTGGCCTCCCAGACGACACACTGGCGCGGCCTTCGAAACGGATGAAGGAGAATTAAACTTCAGTGTTTTCTAGAATCTGTGTGGCTAATTATATCTGCACCGCCACATATAATTAGCCACACGAATTCTAGACGCTTTGCACAGCCCCTGGCCCCTCCCTAGGCTTGGCAGTGTCGGTCAACTAACCACTCAGTGGCTCGGGTTTATTATCGTGGGCCAACTCACACATGACAGACATAAATACTCCACAACCCCTTCACCTGTCCAACTACCAATATTCTCCATATATATATAGTACGAAATAGCTATTTCTTAACACAAACGCGCAAACCCAACGACGGACAACCACACATCTCTGAATGAATAAAACGGAAACAATAAACAAGCAATGGGTTTCTTCTGGTCCAAATCATTCGGCGGCCGCCGCGTTGGAGGAACTATCGTGGCCGATCGCCATGGAGTACACAAGCCAGTTATGCGCTTCAGATTCTGCGGCCTAAACTGCTTCCGCTAAGTTTAATACCATGGCGACGGTATGTAACCTCTCAGTAGCGCGCTGGGTTAGTCTGGGAGCAAACGCTGATTGCTTCCCCCACAGAACTGGTATAAATATACCCAGGAATTTATGAAGCGATTGAGCGAAGTGCTGGCTGGCGTTGCATAGCGCGAATATTATTTCGGCGCATGAGCTGCGACACGTATACCACGGGGGGATTAGTTGGCGTTACGACTGTAATGCGATGATTTGACAGTGCTTTTATGTACGAGTATGAGACGCATTGTTAAGCATTTCAGGTGGCAGATATCATAACTTGTATTGGGCGTTTTTAGGCGCCATATATCATAGCTCGAAGTTAGGCAATGCTCAGATATTTTATCTCATTTATGTCCAAATAAATTGCTAAATATCACCCAGTGCAAGTGAAAATCCACCTAACAGCAAGGATTGAATAGTCTCTGCCACCAAGTCCACTCCTCACGGCCACGAGCCCGCCAGGAGACTCCATAGTCGCATACCACTCAAAGACGCGCATCCCCCCCGTCATCCCCCACAAAATCCGCCAAAAACCTCCACCTCCCCTCCGTCTTCCACCCCTTCTCCATCCACCCATTCGCCGTCGCAGGCCAACACTCCACCACCCCACTCAAACTTGCATCATGCGCCATAACCACCAACACCCCCTCCCCCGCATCAACCTCCCTCGCCCCCTCCATGGTCTGCTTCGCCTCACCGACATCAACGCATACGAGGCTCTCCCTCTTCTTGTCTAGAGCGAGGGTGTAGAACGGCTCTGTCGCGGAGCCCGAGGGGTGGAGAGAGAGGAAGAGATCAGCTGGGCAGGAGGTCGTGTATGCGGTCTTGGGAGGAAAGAGGGGGGACGGGGAAAGTGTGGTGGGGAGGGGGAGGTAGAGGCTTGGGCGCAGTTCGCCCATGTGGCGGCATGTGTCGCCGCCCATGAAGATGAAGGTTGAAGGGGTGGCGGTGGTGCGGGCGAGGGCGCACATGTGTCCGATTGCGTGCTGGGGGTGTTATTATTTTTTGTCAAGTTCTGGTGGAATAATGGATTGGAGAGGGGGAGACTCACGCCGGGGGCATCGAGGAGGTAGAAGCTTCCGTCGCCGAAGTAGTCTAAGGCTGGAAAACGGCCGATTTTGAGACCGGTTGGGGATTGGTCGAAGGTGATCTCGCGGGTTGGGCGGTCCCTGGGGAAGTTAGAATTGGGGACTAACACTAGGTATGGACGGCGCACTTGTAATCGCTCTCCAAGAGGAGTGACTCCGGGTTGGCGGGATACCCAGGCCACATCTTCGATGTTCCCGGCCCAACGACCAACTCCGTCGTCGACGGAAACTTCGACACATCCCCCGTATGATCCCAATGATGATGGCTCCAAATCACCGCATTAACCTCCTTCAGATCCAACCCGCCCTCCTCCAGTATCTCAGGGACATCCTTCTCGATCGTGGGGTTTATACCAAAAGAGCGCAGGCGCTGGACTAGTGCGGGGGCATTGCTAGAGAAGTCTTTGCGTGCGCCGAGGTCGAAGGATGGTTTGGTTGGAGGAGGGGTGCGAGATCAGGAAGCAGTAGGCGTTTGCTGTGAGCTGGGTGATACCGCCGATGACGGGGTTGAGGACGAGGCTGACGGGGAAGGGGACGGAGATGGTGGTGTTGATTATGGAGACTGTGACTGTGGAGGGGGAGGGGGGGATATTTAGAGCGGGTGGAGTAGACATTGTGGTGGGCTGTGGGATTGAATGTGTTTGATGCGTTGTATGATCTGGTTTGGAGAATAGAGTGTGTTATACTGCGGATTAATGGTAGATTTATAGATTTTGAGAAATGATAATAATAAGCTCCAAAATGTTGAAGGCATTTTTAGATTACTGATTAGAATATGAAACAATAAATCTTACGCTTGCTTCGGTACAATATCAAACCCGATACTTACTATGAATGCGGGACGGTTCAATATCAAGGCCGCGATATTTGTGATCGCCAATTGTGGTTGATGCTGAAGGTGAGAAGTCGTCGATATAATAGGTGAAAACATTACGGAAGTGGAATTTGAGCCGAGGCACTCTTTCCGTGCTGACCAACTTCATCAGTACAGCCTCGGTGTATATTTTATTTCTCAGGGATTTTATTATATTTTGCTATGAGTGGCATTATTTTAAAGGATGCGCGTCACGGCGATGTCTCATCGGCGTTCCGATACGAAATCCAACGGAGTTGAGATGCTACCGACTACGACCCTCACAGCCACAAACAACAGGAGTAGAAAGCGTGGTCATAAATAATTCCATTTTAACATATTGTTCTAACGATCTAAGTAAATGAATATTTTCCAATATTCCATTCTGGGTAATCCCATTTGCCCGTAAACCAAAACCTGCCACCCCATCATAAAAATCGTTCATCCCCTAGTGAGCAGCCACAGCTTGCAGAGTATCCGTAATCCCCTGAGGCGGAGGCACACCACGGTCAGAGCACCATTTCTCAACCTCCCTCTTCAGGCCATCCCTCTGCCTCTCAGCCGTATCCAGCATCTCCTTCACCTCCTCGCCGGTCTTGCTACCAGCCGCAACACTCTTCAGCGCCTTGCCCTCCCCAGCCTCGGTCATAGCATCGAGCACAGCAACAAGCTGGTTAGGCAACCAAGTAACGATGGGGCTGCCGCCAGTGGCGGTGGGATGCGCGGTCTTCTTGAGGATGTACTCGCGGGTGAAGCACCAGTGGCGGTAGCGGAAGTCGCGGACCTGGTCGAGGAGGCGGAGGTAGCGGAGTGCGGAGCTGGACTCGGAGAGGGCGTAGCTCTTGAAGGAGACGGAGAGAGAGAGGTTGGCGATGTGGGAGAGGAAGTCGCGGTGGTTGCCGGGACGGTAGGAGCGGAAGTCTTTGAGGATCGTGGTGAGGGGGGTGGAGGGCATGGAGATGGAGAGGAGGTTATCTAGTAGGGGGATCATGCTGTCGTTTGCGCCGGACTCGCCGCGGAAGGAGAGTGGGGTCTCTGAGACGCCTTCGTAGATGACACCGTTGGGGAACATGGACTGGGAAGTGATGCCCATGATGAATGTGCGGAAATCAATGTAGTCTCCTGGCTTGGAGTTTGCCCACATGCCTGCTATGTGTTAGTTTGTTGTCCATCTTGTATGTCGATGGGTGATAGAGCACTTACGTTCCATAACCTGGTTAACCTTCTTGATAGCCTCAAACGCCTGGTCAAGTCCATCATCCATCTCGTGCCTATCATCTCTCCCGCACCCATCAAGAGCCCTCACACAACCCTCAACCAGCGGCCCAGAGTTCTTCACCATCTCAACGTGAGTGAGGACAAAGCCAGCCTCAGAGCTGGTTGGGTCAAGACCCTTCTCAAAAGCGCGGATGAGACGAAGGTTGGTGTACTTCATCCCGACATCTGGGTTCTCGAGCTTGTAGTTGTACAACGCGTACGAGCCAGCGTACTCCATAAAAGGCTGGAAGCCGGCAAGGCGGGCGCAGACGGAGAGGGGAAGGGCAATGGAGCGAGGGAGGGTCTGGCGGCCGAGCCCGTAGGGCGATTTGGCCATGTAGGCGATGTGGCAAGGCTCGAGGAGGTAGGCCGAGGCGATGAAGGAGTAGTCCCTGTACAGGGCGGTTTGGATGCAGAGGTTGTCGGAATACTTCTCGACGGCAGCGGAGAGGTCAGGTAACTCAGCCTTTACGGTATCACCCAAGGCGCCCTTGGCGAGGAGACCGGGCTCCCCTGGTAGCGTAACCATAGGCATACGGTCTAGGATGGAGCTTAAGACGGCGAACTCCTCTGGAAGGTCGACAACTGGATCAGCACGAGGCAAGAATCCACGAGAGGTGGACGCCATGAAGGGTGGCAAGGTTGTGTCCTCTGGCCTTGTATCCGCGAGGACATTGAAGGCGGGAACGGGCTCGCTGTTGGAACCCATTGTGATAATTGATAAGGATGTTATATGAGTTGTTTGGTATGGAATAAAAAGTGTTTGAAGACTTGAGGTCTCAAAGATATGGTAGAGAGATGATGTGAAGAGAAAGAGAAAGGAAACTGTCCATTGTGGGCAAAATTTTCGCTTTTATCTCTGAGGCCGGTATTCATTCCGGCCTCAATCGTCGGATGACCTTCCCCTCTTGTTGGCAACGGGGGGGGACTGGGGAAGCAGTTACGCAATCAGAATTTGAGATTGGACGAGTCCTATAAAATGGATTTCTAAGCCCGATAACAATGGAGACTTAACAAAGCAACGTTGTCATGATGCTGACGATATGTGTCGGCGTGAGTGGCAGTGATACTAGTTCTATGACGCCTACCAGCATAGATAGGGGTATATCCATCACTTGTGGTACCATGAATAGCAAGAAAGACATAGCAATATAACAACGCTTCAGAGATGACTTGAAATGACTTTAAACCTCATAAATATGCCAAAAATTGGTCTTTATACTCTGTCCACGACCCTTTCCCCGCGGTGAGATAGTGAGGTCTGCGGCGTTGGCGTTGCCAATGTTTGGTTATGAGTTAAGCCGTATTGGTGTTTGGTGGGTCAGTGGCCGGAATGCCACCGGCCTCGCACGTGACTTATCTTTTGTGGAGTCGGTTATCTTCGGTGAGCGAGTAATAAAAGGCTTGGCGTTGCTTTGGACCCCTAGTCATGTGACTGCCAGCCTTTCCAAAGCAATCCCCGGCGCGCACGGGCCCAGTCCTTACAAGGCGACAGCGCAAGGCTGAGAGTATTGCCCGAAGACGAGGGGAGGCTCACTCTCCCAATGGCAGGACAGAGTGAGGCCTACAGGCAAGGTCCGCGGCAATGCTTCATGCAGCCGGCTGGGACGACGCCGTAGCTTGCACCGTGGGAATTTTCCAGATCGTACAATTACCCCAATGTCCTCACAGCCATGGAATCCGGCGTGATAGAAAGCCGTGCTGAAGATGGAACGGAGAATAAGTTGGATATCCCACCCGAAGAAGCCGTCAAGGAGCCAAATACTGACCTATAACCCAGCCCTCCAAACCCCAGCCCTCCAAATACCGCCCTCCCCCCCCTCCCAAACGAGCTCATCACCCTAATCCTCACCTTCCTCCCCACCCCCCCCAACTCCTCCCTCATC
>JPKC01003545.1:0-10201 GCA_000750925.1 Pseudogymnoascus sp. VKM F-4518 (FW-2643)
GAGACAGAGATGGGAAGGGGGGAGGGGTGTGGTAGGACGAGGGGAGGGGGGTGAGGGATGGTTATGGGATGATGGGGGAAGAGGGAAGATTTGTGTGAGGGTGAAGGTGTGGGTGAGCGTGAGTGAGAGTTGTTCTGAGTTCTTCAGAGTGATGCCCACAGGGGCGACGACCGCGATGGTGGATATCAAACACGGCTCGAATATGGCACGGGTGAAATATTCGGAGCTGTGAGTGAAGGGACTGACTGAATCTGCGTCTCGGTTCAGCTTATCACACCGTACATACAGTACAGCGCGATATTCGATAAGTTCTCCCCCACCGCGCTCTACGCGAGCTGTGGATGTGTTTCTCAGAATTAGGAGTGACGGGATGCGACGGCGTGGTCGCGTAGCGGCATAGGTGGGGGGGAGGTGCAGCATCGTGGCGGTGATCATCGACACCGCTTGCTCGTCGCTCGCTTGGCCGGTTTAAGGATTTGAGTTGTTGGCGTGGGCGTGTGACGGGTGGGATGGGCTGGAATGGTATGGGCGTTCCAAGTGGCATTCCCGACCTCGTTTACAGGACTGAGGGGACTAACAAATCGTTAGTGATGGTGGAGTCGAGGAGAGGAGGGTAGGGCGGGATGGAGGTGTAGGTAGTACATATATGTCCTGCTTCCTTTTTCCTTCCCTTGGCTCTTCCTTACTTCGCTCTTGCCTACTTTGCGATTTGCTGCTTTGAGTTTTGCCTTGCATTTGTGTTATGCGATTGTACGGTATACGACGCCACGCGACCACGGAAATAGCACAGAGCGTCGGCTGATAGGACGACGAATGCGGATGCGGTGCTGCTGACTTGATTTGTGAAACCAACGTGGAAGTGCAGCACGAACCTGCCGAGGCGAGGGCGCAACGACGTGGTGGGGTGGTGTATATTGGTATATTATAGGTTGCAGTTCGGTTGTGAGTTGGGATTATTGAGACGGATTGGGAAGAGGAAGGATCGAGTGAGGATTGCTGGGATTGTGAGGTTTGGTGGGAATAACGAAGGCAAGGAAATTAATTGGGTGGACTGGACGACTTACGAATTGCAAGCTGTACAAACCATTGACCAGAGACGACTATCAATCACCGAGGAAGGTATTGACCGACGACTCCAAACACCAAACAAGGCATTGGCCAAAGACAACTTCTAAAACGGCCATCAACATTATCCAACCTCACCTCCTTCACCTCACACACGCCACCATGCCGTCCCTCCTCCTCTACGCCGCCACAGCGCTCATAACCTACATAGCCTACGTCCAGCTCCTCGCCCTCTTCCAGACTATCGTGCGGAAGGCACCGCCAGTGGCGTCGAACTCATGGTGGACGTTTCTAAGGGGAAAGAGTGTGCCCGGGAATGTGCTGATTGAGCAGTTTTATGAGAAGGTGAGATGATTTTTTTGGTTTTTGTCTGGCTTGGTCTTTATCATGGGGGAAACGGGGTTGGTGGTTGGAGATGTGAGGTGATAGGGGCGAGGTTTGTGATACATGTGAGAGTGATCTGGGGGATAGATGAGAAAGTGGTGATGATGGAGATGCATTTGAGGCAGACAAAATCAATACTAACAAAACATAGTACTCAAAAAATAATGAACCATTCATCGCTGGCGGGCATTATGTCCTCCCCCCATCCGTCTTCGCAGCAATACGCAAGATCCCAGACCGGATGGCAAACTCGACGCCGGCAAATGAAGATGTGAGTACCCCAAGCTCCTTTACTTCAACGAAGCTAACCCCCCAGGGCCTCGTCCTCGACCCCTTCCTCGGCCACGACAACACCGACATCATCCACCTCGTGCGCACCGACCTCACCCGGTCCGTAGATGCCATGATCGCCCCCCTCAAGAGCGAAATCCACACCAGCCTCTCCGCCAACTTCCTACCCCCCTCCACGGCCCCCACCCTCCTCGACAACGAAGAATGGTACCCCCTAACCGTGCACCCCTCGACCCTCTCCGCCATCGGGCGCATCACAACCCGCATCCTCGTGGGCGCCAAATACACCACCCTCCCCGCCTGGACCGACACCCTTGCCGGCTTCGCCAACGGCATCATCATCCAATCCTTCCTCCTCCGCAAGCTCCCCCGCTGCATCATCCCCCTCATCGCACCCCTCTTCAACACCACCCGCCGCGTCGCCAAGCTACGCGCCCTCATCCTCCCTGACGTCCGCGCCCTCCTCGCAAACCCACCACCCCCCGGCACCTACCCGGACGGCGAACCAACCGTCCTCCCCATGATGGTCAACTACGTCCTCTCCCGCCCCAGCTACGCCTCAGCCCCCGAATCCACAATCCTCACCGGCGTCATCGGGCGCCTCCTCGACTTCTCCTTCGCAGCCGTCGACACCACAACCATAACACTAACCCACTGCATCCACGACCTCGTCTCGCACCCCCCCTCCCTCTACGCCATCCCAATCCTCACACAAGCGCGCTCCATCCTCGCCTCCCACAACGGAGTCTGGACAACGCAAGCCCTCTCCGCCCTCCCCCTTCTCGACTCTTTCATCAAAGAATCGCAGCGCCTCCACCCGGTCGGGCAGCTGCTGAGCCAGCGCAAAATCCTCGATCCGGCGGGCGTGACGCTGCAGCCTGCGGAGGGGTTCGAGGGCGCGAAACCGGTGCATTTGCCGTATGGCGCGGTGACGCAGATGCCGCTGCATGGGATACATATGGATGCGGGGGTGTATGAGGAGCCGAGGGTGTTTAGGGGGTTTAGGTTTGCGGGGGATAAGGTGCCGAGTAGTCAGCCGAGTGATCGGTTTATGAGTTTTGGTCATGGTATGTGTTCCCTATGCCCTTGGTGTGTTTCATTTGTTGCGCGGCCACTCCCCACGCCCTGGCCCTGCCAATGGAAACGGAAACTCCTACTGACAACCCCCGCTAGGCAAACATGCATGTCCTGGCAGACATCTCGCGCTGGTGGTGGTAAAGCTGTTTTTGTTGGAGTTTTTGGAGAGGTTTGAATTTAAGGAGGTGGAGAGGCCGAAGGATTGGCAGCTGGGGTTTATGTTTAATGCTGTGCCGGATATGAAGACGAATGTTTGGATTCGGCCGAGGAGGAAGGAAGTAGAGGCGGAGACGGGGGCGTGAGTGGAATCTAATGGGAGGGGAAGTAATCTGGTATAATATTCGGACGGAAAAGTGCGAAGTCTCAGATCCAGGGGGGGTCTAGTGTTGACAAGAGTTCAACTTGGCGGTGAAGGAGAGGAAGTGGGATGGGAGAACAGAACCCCTCGCTGAAGATGCAGAGACGCGCAAGCGGAAAGTAATTATACGAATTTATGATTGAGATGCGGTTCCAAGTTTATATATCCTGTCTATTCCGATCTTTCTACAGCCCCACCACCACCACCCCTCATAAACATTTTCCTATCCAACCACACCCCCATCTACCTATACTCTCCCATAAACCCCTCGTGGAACTTAGCCACATTCTCCACCCAGCTCGTCCCCGGCGCCAAAAACGTCGTCCGGAAATGCAGCGTCCCCTCCTTCTGTCCAAAGCCCGCACCAGGCACGACACACACCCCCGTCGCCTCAAGCATCTTCATCGCATAGAACGCATCGGGGGACTTTCCATCCGCCTTCGCTGCCTCGATCGCCTTGGCCGGCAGCGTGATGGACGGGAAGAGGTACATCGATCCCTGCGGCGGTCCGCACTCCACGCCCTCCATCTCCTGGAACGCCTTATGGATGGCCGTAGCGCGGGACTGCAAGGAGTTGAAGATGCCATCGCGCTCGCTCTTATACAGCTCATACGACGGCTCGCCCTCGACGGGCGGGTTGACCATCAACTCCACCAAGCACTGTCCAATAACCGGCGCGCAGAGCGAGATACTCACGAACTTGTAGATCTGCGCCACGACCTCTGGGTCGAATCCGCAGAGCTCAAAGTAACCCCCGCGGTGTCCGCACTCGCCCACAATGCCCTTGGACACGGAGTGCAAGCTGACCAGCTCGACGGTATCGTATTTCCCGGGGTTCTTCTTCTGCATATCGCGCAGCACGGCTTTGAAGCTGTGGAACTTGCCGATGAAGACGTTGGTTTGGTAGACTTCGTCGGCGAGGATGACGAGGTGCTGGGAGGCGGCGACGTCGATCACGGATTCGATGTCTTCGTAGGAGAGGGACGCGCCGGTGGGGTTGCCGGGGTTGATGATTGCGATGGCACGGACGTCGGTGCCGGCTTCTTTGGCGGTGGTGAGGGCAGAGGTGATGCTCTCGGCGGAGGTGGACCAGGCGTTCTCTTCGTCGAGGTAGTAGGGGACGCAGGTGGCGTCGAGGAGGGAGAGGGTCGCGGTGTAGAGAGGGTATTGGGGGATGGGGACTAGGACACCGGTTTTGGGGCCGGCGCAGATGACGTGGAGCAGTGTGTTGACACCGGAGGAGGCACCGGCGCTGAGGTAGATGGAGGAGGGGTCTGCGGGGTGGCCATCACGTTCTGGGGTTCGTGTTAGTCAGGACTTCAGGTTGGAGGGGGTGGTGAGGGGGACGTACCCTCGATGAACTTGGCGATGCTCTCTCTTATCCCTTGAGGACCAGTGCTGGCACTGTATGCACCGACACTCCCAACCTGGCTGAGCAGCCACTTCGCACGCTCAATAACATCCTTCTTATAACCCAGCTGGTTCAGGAGGACATCCTCCTTCTCCAGTAGCGGCGGGTACTCGAGGAGACTCAGCACCTGGCGGAAGAAGGTGATGGGCTTCTGGTCGAGCTGTTGTGGGTTGCCGATGTTGGCCGAGATGACATCGTCGAAGGGGAGCTCGTTTCCTTCGCCGCTGGCGAGCTGTGCGCGGTAGGCTTCCGACTTTACGGCAAGCTCACCGCGTACGGCATATTCGGCCTTGCGGACGTGGGGATTTATGTTATCGATGTCGAGGCTTCGCAGCCTTGGGGAGGTGGACATTGTGCGGTAGGTAAGGGGTGAGGAGCGGAGGAGAGGAGGTTGTTTGCCTGTGCAGTAGACTGTTAGTGTCGATGGTCGAAGAGAGAGGCGTGGTGTGAGGAGAGTATATAGAGGTGGACAAAAGGAATAATTTAGATATGAGTGTGCGAGTTGACAAACTCAGACGCGGGGGTTAACATACCCCTCCTTGCAGATTATATGTAAGGGCGACCAGCTCAACCACTCGTCTTGCAAGGATGCACAGAGCAGCACGCGCGCAACATAAGGATAAGGAAAAAGCAAGATGAGGCTTACCAAGTAACACCAGCCTAGTGAAAGCGGAGGTCGTAGAAGAGGAACAGGATGAACGAGATGAAGAGGAGGTGAGGCGGTTACAAGCACCAGACGCGGATACCCTTGATAAGGCCATCATGGCGGGGTCGTCGTTCTTAAGTACGGCCTTGCCCACGCAGTACACTTGGTTTCACCGTCGAGTAGTCACCGAATGGCACTCTGCCCTTGGAGTGAGTAAGTGGGGTGAACGATGCGCGAACAAGCAGGGCGTAGGGACGTAATAGGCCCTGCAGGCCAGGCACAAGGCGCGGTACAGCGAGTCGGAGTGCGGAGATCTGGAGGCGGGCAGGATAGTAGTGGGGGAGATTGACGGGGTGCGGAGGTGGAGGGCGAAGTCCGCAGCCTATGATCTTCGCTGGGGTGAGGGGAAGAGAGATGGTTCCGGCTTCGGCCGGTGTTGGCGGTGCGAGTCAGACTCTTGGCTGAGGTTTGGTGGGAGCTGGAGAGAGCCGATTGAGAGGATGATGTTGATGAAGGAGGAAGGGGAGGGTATTGGAAAATAAGGAATTAAAAGGGGGGGAGTTGAGAAAAATAAAATAAGTAAAATAAAAATAAAAATAAGGGTTGAGAGGGCGGGTAGGGGGTCCATTGAGGAAGCGGCCGCCTCCACTTCGAGTAATCGTACCGTGTCGCTGCCCCGCGTGTTGCTGACGGCTACCCTAACCCACAAACCCCATAATCGATATAATTTCATAGTCCTGTCTGATTACTTATCAATATATATTGGATTGTCAGCTCGATGGAGAGGGATATAGTGAGATTTGTAGAAATTATCACGGTATATCGACTATTCTGCGGCACAAAACACCACAAATGCCTCACCGAGTGGTTTTCGTATCTCGATATATCCGCCCTACTGCAGCGTACGGTAGCGCGGTGACTTAAGCCTGCATGGAGCTCTTATCTTGGCCCATAATTATTTTCCTCAGGCTGTAATATGAAGTGAACAGGTGAAGGAAGTCGGAGTCTATATAAAGCTGCTTCATATATACATACATAATGTAGATTCTCATTGAATACCACTCAGCTATAGCATCGAGTGTTCCTGTACTAAGGAATCCTCATGCTACCAATGTTGGCAAACGGAACGACTACGCCGTTGCACCAAATGACCACAAAAGTTATACACGTCTCGGGCAGATACTTGGGCTCAGCAACAAACAATCGGTTAAGGATTAGATGGATAGCCAACAAGCGCGCCTCACCGTCTTTTTTCTTCTTCTCACCGTTCAGCCATTCTCACCATGGCTTCTCGTTGTCAATTCTCACTACCGTGTTAATTCTCACTACCGTCTAACTACTCCCACTGCTTACCCCACCGCTACTATCATATCTATAGCGGACCAAAAAACTGTAGAGTCGGGCCCTTAGATCGGGGCCGCATTTGCGGTTCCTGCCAGTCTGGCTTGCAGCTTCCTGTTGGACTATAATCCAACTGTTGTATAGGCGTTGGAATGCAGGCCTAAACGCTTTGCCGCTCATCCGATCCTTGACTGCCTGTTTGTTCCAGAGCCCAAGTATCTCCCCGAGACGGACATAGTTTTCCGCACTCGTCTTGCAACTTTGCGCTTATAGCTATTGAATTTCATCCGATTCCGAATCTCGGGCGAATTTGGATCCTCCTTGATATACCGGTTCACAGCCTTGTTCAAGTATTGGCCAAGGATTAGCATTGTCCTATCAGGACCAATTATCCCAACAATATCGGTTGCTGATCTCCTGCAGACCCGTTGGGACGGTGAGCAGGGATATATATCATTCCTGCAGAGCGACGAACGGTGCTGTCAATATCATTCAGAAGCCTCACACGCGGGAACTATCGGGATAGTTCCTTAAACAACGCATATATGGCTCTACCGTTCTTTCCAAATTCAGTTCGAGACTGCACAGGGTACGTATTGCTCATGACAGGTGGAAAGGATCCATGGACACAAGAGAGTGTTGAAAAATGGGCAGTTGCGAGTGATGCGTGCGTTGCAGGCGTATATCACTAGACTTAATGCCAGTGACGGCAAGGGGGTAAGCGGTGAGAAATTTTGGCGACAGCAGACAGCAGACGGTTTGCCAACGATGACAATAGTTTATCGGCAGGAAGAAGGATACTCGACAACAAAACTCAAGCGGTGACAACAGATATGAACGTGAAATGATGGCTCAATCACATGTGCTTCATCGACGGACATAAGATCAAACTTTCCATAAAGGGACCCCAGCACGGATGCAGACTTTACATTCATCCATGACTTTGTCACTTCGTTCTTGGTGGTATAATTTCGTTCCACTTCGAAGAGAAAGAAAGTCCTTCCACGCGACCCTGAACCCGTAAAATGGAGGGCAAATAAAAAGACCGTAAGGGAGAGGGAAAAAGCTTCAATCAAATAGGCCAATGAGATCTACACGATGCTTCAATTAATGATCAATGGTCTCTCTGACGTCCATTCATATCATACACTATTCCCCATCTAACCCACTCCTTCCCCCGTCTACCCCACCCATCTAAGCCCTCTCGCTCCCCCTCAGCCTCACCGCCTGTCCATACTTCTGCAACTTCGTGATCAGCTGATCTCCCTGCTTGACCACATCATTATACTGCTTATTCTTATCATCCGGCCTATTCGTCTCGATCACCCCCTTCCCCGTCACGCGGTCAATCGTACAAGGGATGCGATCCGCCGCGATGAACTTCGCCAGGTCACTGTATCCACCATCCGTTAGCACATTCACTCTTAAAAATAGTCCCAACTAACGCGGGGGGTTGGTGGGGTTCATACCGATCGAGAAAGTCCACCGAGACGCCAAAGTCATTAGCCATGCTCTCGAGCCCCACGACGCGATAGCTCTGCAGCAGCTGCTGGTACGCGCGCAGCCGCATCTCGCGCACGAACCACCCGCGGTGCTCGTACAGGTAGCGGTCCTGCGTGAGGAAGCTCTCCTCGACAGCCGCGAGCGCGCCAAAGAACGAGCGGTAGCTGCCCGTGTACAGGCTGCTGACCAGCTGCGCCAGCGGCGCGAAGTCGATCGGGGTCTCGGTCTCGGGGTGGTCGGAGGCGGAGGAGCCGAGCGTCGTCAGGTTGACGGCTGTCTTGGCGTGCGAGGAAGGCGCGTCGGACATGTCGGCGTCGCCGTTGGAGCCGGGGCCGGCGGAGAGCGCGCCGGAGAGCGCGGAGAGCTTGTCTTCGCCTTCGCCAAGGATGGCTTTGATTTCGGGGGCGTCGACGACCTTGGACTTGAAGTCGACGCGCTTGAGGGATACGGAGCCGGCGAGGACGGAGTATACGACGAGGTTGGAGTAGGAGCACAGCTCGTAGCTGGTGAAGGTGGAGAGACTGTCGAGGAGTAGAGGCGCGGCCTGGTTGTAATCGCGAACTGTGAGGAGGTGCAAGCCTTCGTAGGCCTTTAGGCGGTTGCGGCGATCCCAGTCACCACCGCTCTCAACCAGGGCCGATGCTCGCTCAACTTGCTTCTTGACGAGGACCTTGTCGCCGTAGAAGAGCCCAAGGCGGATGATTGCGAGGACGAGGTCGATCTTTGTGCCCAAAACGCCCGTCTTTTCGAATACGGCCTCGTAACCCGCGATTGCCTTGTCCTAGATGAAATAGTTAGCATCTTCTCGTATCCGTTGCTATCATAAAATCATACCTTGTCGCCAACTCGTGCATAGAACTCTGCCCTCTTTCCCCGAGCAGCTTGGACCTCTGTCTCGCCAGCCTGCTCCTCAGCATCCTCTTCCTCCTTCTGGAACTTCTCTAGCTCCTCATCGTTATCTTTCTGCAGCTTCTCATACAGAGCCTCGTCCCACGGCAGGTCAACCTGAGAAACGGCGTTCTTGCTGGTCACCATTCCCACGCTTGGTTTCCGTCCCGAAGGCTTGGTCGATTGTGACGACGTGCTCTGGCCGGACCCGTTTAAGACGCCCTCCGTGGGATGTGCGAGGTACTTGTACAGCGGCGCCATCTTGTGTTCGGAGATGGCATCTTGAAGGCTCTTGAGGGAAGCTTGCTGTACGGATTTTGGCGCGGCTGGGTTTGTGAGGGTGAAGATGTTCTGGGCGAGAGGGAGGAGGGGGAATTTCGCGTATTGCGGTTCGGAACCCATGGTGAAGTTCGAACCTAGAGGTGGAGAATAGGGTCGGAGATGGTAGAGATTGGAGACGCGGTTCAATGTGAGGTCGTGGGTGCGTTTGGTGATGCTGTAATCGCCTTTGGGCCAGAAGCTCGCAAGCTCACACCGCGAGGCAGCACTAGCGCCGCGTATCCTGGGACACGTTTAGAATGTAGACACTTTTGCGGCCGTTATTGTAAGGCTGCAACATAGAACTGGAGACCATGCAACTTCAACGTTGTAGAAAAAAACGGTAAATAACAGTTACTTGGAGATTAGGATGTGCTTATAGAATCTGTAAATAAAATCTGTACTCTGAATTGCTCTTGATCACTTCCGGCTATAATTATTACGTTACAGCCTTTGCAGGTAAACTGTCCACGCTTCTTTCAGCCGGGTCCCATATCCTGGCACGAGGCTACTCTAGCCTCAGGCTCAACGACAATTACTGAACCTTTGATGCTTGAACTAACAAGACAACTACAAATAATTTATAACTCACAACTTACAACTTACTTCTTACAATTCAATTCTTATACCAATACGACTAAAGATATCAGACCAATCTGAAGACCACTATGGCTTCAAATGCCGCTGTTGAGGTCTCTGAACCTCAACCGCAACCCTTCAATGCGAACAAGCTCGAACCCGCAAAAAGAAGGAACAGAACAACCTCATCCGCCAACTCCACACCTAGCCATGTGAACTCAGACCACCCCGCAGGTGAATCCAAAGGCCCCTACGAAGCGCAACCCGAGCCCTTCGACGCCACCAAACTCGAACCAGCCCGCAAACGCCGCCGCTCCTCCATCTCCCCATCCCGCTCCAC
>JPKC01003546.1:0-10229 GCA_000750925.1 Pseudogymnoascus sp. VKM F-4518 (FW-2643)
CGGCGCCGCAGAAACTACAGCAGATTTGAGATCAACAGCATATCTCCCAATTACGTACCCACAACGTCGCAGTTCGCAAACAAACTCCGAACAAAGCGAAGGCCTTGCACCACAATTCCTCTTCGGGAAAAGCCAGATCCCTACTCTACCCCACTTCATACGGATTATTGTCGGCTGTGTGTTGTGTGTCGGTTACTGTGCTTGCCCGTGTCTCCACTGTATTTTAACCCCGCCCTGTCAATGCATATGGCTTGCTGTACAAACAAGCTCTGTAGTGTGTAGTCATAGCGTCAGAGCCTGCTGGGTCAATGTATTAGCAGAGTTAAAGAGATCGTCTTGTTTCGTATTATGTCGTAGAGTGTGGATAAACAATTATACTCAATTTGTTAGCCTGCAAATTGTTTGGAAGTGCTGCATGAACGTACCGCATAAAATTATCATATCGCCATGGGAGCATTCGTTATGGCAGGGGCTTGGCCTACTAGTCCCTAGAGTGGGTTCTTGGACCGCTCTTTAAGGTGGAGCGCTAGTGCGCTTAAAGCCCTTGTTCATGGGCCGGGCCCGCGGGAGTCCTACCCCTGTCCCGAACACAAGGATATTTCGAACTACACAAATTCTTCAGCGTCAATGGCAGCCCGCTACCGGTGCAACCTCCATGAACAGCAAAGATTGCTGGAATGGCCCAGACATGTGTTCACTACCCATATCGATAGTCCTATCTGTTGATTCGATGCCGTTACGTACATTCCCCAGTGTCTCGGGAGCAATGTCTCGCACGTGTATCGATCAGGGTTGATCGCGCAAAACGCTATGAAGCTCTACCCTTGCGCCGTTTCATATCCTTCTGCTGGATTTTGGATGCCCCTCGGGATCTAGTCTGCGTCGGGGCCATCGTCTTTCCTGCATACTTCGGTTTTTGGGGTATACCTTCGTGCTCCAACCTTTCTGTCACCTATCACTCGGTGTGGGCATAGACCAAGAAACAACAACAGACTTGAAGATGGTACTCAAAGGCAATGCGCTGTACGTGAGAGCTCTCATTGGAGGCAGCTTGGGCTTTGTGACCTTTGGTTGGGATGCCGGAGTTTTGGGTGGTGTGTTGTTGACGGACGAGTTCCAGAGTGCTATGGGAGTAAGTTCATGTCTGTTAATATTTTTAGCCAATTCGCAGCTAACTTCTCGATTGTAGATGCCAGACACGAATACAATTTCCATGATAACGTCCATCTTCTTGCTGGCATCATGGCTTGGTTGTATGATAATCTCCATCTTTGGAATGAAATTGGGGAGAAGGCAATGGATCATTTACGGATGTTTGGTCCAGGTCGTGGGCACAATCATTTCAGCTACCTCCTACAGCTCAGGTCAGATGATCGCAGGTAGAACTCTGATTGTTCGTGGGCCCAGTCTCAATTCAATCCCAAACTATGCTAACCTACATCCAGGGTGTTGGCAATGGTTTCCTGACGTCGATGATTCCCATCTATGTCGCCGAGATGGCTGTCGCTGTCAACAAGCGCGGACAGGGAGTCAACATGATGATTGCAGCTGCCAGTCTCGGCACGGCTCTAGCATATTGGGTGTAAGTTTACCCACGTACTTTGTTTTGACATTTTCTGACCTTTTTAGTGATTTTGGCATGGTCTTCGCATCTACCCAAGCTGTCTGGAGATTCCCAGTCGCATTCCAAGTTGTGTGGGCCTTTGCCACCATCGCAGTCTTCTACCCACTGCCTGGTAAGAGCGACTCCTTTGTGATGCAGACTTGAAAACTAAAAGGTGCAGACACCCCACGTTGGTTGTATGCCAAGGACCGTACCACGGACGCCGACGTCGTGCTTGAGCGCCTCTATGACAGGACCATTACTGAAGGCGTCGTCCAAGAAGCGAAACAGGATATCCACGCCTCCCTTGAGCTGGAACGGACCGAGTCCGCTTCCTTGCGCGTCAAGGACTTCTTCTGGGACACATCAGCTATGCAAACCGCTCGCCGTATCCGCACTGGCATGATCTTGATCGGTGTCGCATACCTCATGGGTATTGACATGATCTTCTACTACACCTCGACAATCTTCCAGGTGTACATTGGACTCAGCCCATTGACCGCCTCTGGACTTGCCGCAGCCGCAACGACCATCTTGGCTATCTCGAACTACGTCGGTTCATACTACATGGAGAAGCTAGGACGCAGGACCTGGCTCATCGGTGGAGCCATCGGCCAGTCAACTTTTATGCTCGTCTTCACAGTTCTGCTCTCCCAACCCTCCAGCAGCCAGGTCGGAGCCGCTGCGGCTGCTATGCTGTTTGGCTGGATTGCTGTTTTCGGTCCCACTTGGGGCCCTGTTACCGTAAGTCTCTTGCATAGTCCTCTCACTTGCATCGAGAAGGGAATGAACTAACTTTGCTGGTAGTACGTGTATTCCACCGAGATCATGCCGCTCAGATACCGCCACATCGGATTCTCTCTGAGTGTCTCCTGCCAATGGATCGCCGCCTTCTTGACCGTATATGCCGGGCCGATTGCCATTGCCGACCCAAATGTCGGGTGGAAGACCTGGATTTGGTTTTTGGTCTTTAACTTCATTGCCATCCCATATGGTAAGTCTCGTGCAGCTCTTATTGCACATATTACCCCTTCGATCCCATTCATCGAAGGTTTTTGGACGACACTAACATTTAACCAGTTTACTTCTGCTGCCCTGAAACCCGCGGACACTCGCTCGAGCAGATCGATCTGCTGTTCATTTCAGACAGCCTCAAGGATACCGACCTGGCCCAGACTCTTGCGCACAACCGCCCAGTCACGGGTGATCTCGAGACTACCGCGAAGGTGCAGGAGACTAATGCGGCGGAAGACGCTCCTCCGGCGTACAAGGCACCAGATGCCAACAGTGCTCCAGGCACCGAGAAGGGTTCACTCTAGGGGCGTTAATAGGGTTGTTTAAACAATAGGGCGCATAAAAGTGCCGCAGGGCTTTAATAAATACCAAGCGCAGTGCTGTCAATAGTGTCACCATATCACCGTATACGACCGTGTGGCCGTGTCATATACGACACGGCCAGTTTTTCACCGTGTGAGTCTTGGCAATATACTACACGGCGAAAGTCTTATATGGCCATATCATATGGCCATATATGGCCGTGCTAACTAATATATTATGTAATCACTGTAAAAACTCTGCTACGCTTTGAATAGTAAGGATATGAAGCTCAATATATAACACAACATCACCATGGCTTCTCTAGACCTCAACTCTGAGGCTACTAGTGATTCTAGAGACCCTGAATCATTAGTTTCTGAGTCGTTACACTTATTCTCAATTCCTACACGTACAAGTCGAAAACTAAAGACCAAGCGGCCACGAACCTCTCCTATTTGGGACCACACCTCCTCAATTGATCGTAATGATATTGTTCTTAATAGCAACAATAAGAGTATATGGCGTTGTAAGTATTGTAGCCAGGAATACCTTGAAAGTGGAGGAACAACAGTAATATTCGTCCACCTTACGAATATCCATTCTCTCGACCTACGAACTAATTAGGACACTCAAAAAGGCCGTATACAGGCTAATATCAAGTCGGCATTTGAGCGAGCTGCTCAATCTGGAGAACATAAGCGTCGCAGACTTAACAGTGTAATTACTACTAAGTCCTTGGATCCTGATGTACTTGAGCGATTATACATACAGTGGTTAACTCAGTGTGGGATTTCTTTTGCTATGGTAGAGAGAATTGAGTTTCGATCGTAAGTCATATATATATATCTATTAAATTAGTGCTAATTTAAGCTTAGTCTTCTCCATTACCTTAATCCAGAAATTGATGTTTGGCTTCCTAACTCACACAACACTATTTAAGAGTGGACAATACGTACATATCAAAGCCACAAACAGATAATACGAACCTCCCTCCAATCAGCGCTATCGAAAATACACCTCACAGTCGATCTATGGACTTCTCCAAACACCCTAGCTATTATTGGAATAGTCTCTCACTATATTTCCGAGTCTGGCCAATTAGAACACTCAGTTCTCGCACTACAAGAGGTTGATGGAGAACACTTAGGAGAGAATCAGGCAGCTTGCGTAATGGCTGTAGTCCAGGACTATGGAATTGCTTCAAAAATTGGCTATTTTGTAATGGACAATGCAGGCAATAATGACACCTTAGCCTCTTATTTCTCAGAACGTATGTAAGCCCCATTTATAGTAATCATTATAGTAATAAGTTATACTAATTACTATATAGAGCTTAGCCTAGAATTCAATATTGAGTGGAATCCAAGCCACCACTGCCTACGTTGTAATGGACATATTATCAACCTTACAGCTTAAGCATTCCTATTTCCTGAGAGCAATCCTGAGGCTCTTACAATCGAGAACAGCACTCAGGAATTAGAGGTTCCTACACACGAGGAAGTTGTAAAATGGAGGAATAAGGGACTACTTGGAAAGCTCCACAATATAGTGGTATATATCAAGCGAAGCCCACAACGATTAGCTCAATTTAAGGCACTCAGTAGCGGAATGGGGCTAGTCCGTGACAATTCTACTCGCTGGAATTCTTGGTATTTGATGCTTGTTCGCGCTCTTAAATTAAGAGAGAGTATTGATATATACTGCCTAAAATACAAGGAGAATGAAGAGGACTACCGTATGTATTATAACCTACCTAATGAAGAATAATACTAACACCATTATAGTCTTAGAACAGGATTGGCTAGAACTTGAGAAACTGTCGAATTTCCTAGTATATTTCCAGGATGCAACACTTGCAAGTGAGAGCCAATTTGCAACAGTTGATACAACCCTGCCTATAATGGACTTCCTATTAGAGAAATTCGAATACGCGAAGCAGGAATATAAGGATGACATATATATGGGTCCTTGTTGCAATGCAGGTTGGGCGAAACTAGAGAAGTATTACGGCCTAACAGATAGGTCTCCAATATATATCGCAGCCTTGATATTGTGTCCTCAATGGAAGTGGACTTATTTTGAGTCGAACTGGCCAATTGAATGGATTAATACAGCTCGAATTACTGTCCAGGAGCTCTGGGAACAACAATATAGGCCTAGCACAACTATTGCAATCAACCAGGAGGCGCAAGTAGTACAGAACCACTACTTAAAGTGGCGTGATGATAAAAAGGGAACTTCTCAATCGCAATTGGACGAATATCAGCAATATCAACGCTCTCCTATTATTGAGGTTCCTGATACAGACCCACGTAGTTGGTGGCTGGAGCCTACACAACGAAAGACTTACCCAAACCTTAGTGTAATGGCTTTGGATATTCTCTCAATTCCTGCTATGGCAGCAGAGCCGGAACGACTATTTTCTGGTGCAAAAATCACTATTACAGACCGTAGGAATAGCCTAGAGATTGAGGCTATTGAGGCTATTGAGTGTCTTAAGTCGTGGTTAAGAAAAGATAGTGTGAGTTGGGTAGATGTAGCTGATAGTATGATGTAAATAGCTTTATTATTTCCTAATCTAGTTAGCACACAATATATGGTAGTGTACACGACGATAATATGGCCATATGAGATATTCGCCGTGTCGTATACGCACTACGAGAAAAAAATAGGCCGTATTATGGCCGTGTCACACTATTGACAGCACTGACCAAGCGGGCCGTCGTCCGATAATGCTAGACGGCGACGTGATCTAGGCAGGAGCTGGGTTATCTGTAGGATTGGAACTTGCAATTGGGTCCAGTCAACGTAATGTAACTTTTCTCCAACTATATTTGAACTTAGCTTTTAATAATAAACTTGTCTCTTTACTTGGATTACTGATTGGATGAGAACGTGATATTTGTCTCGTTTATAAAGATGATATATATCATCTTGCACTAATGGACTCATTGTCGTGTTGAGTGTTTACAACAATTATTAATAAAAATATAGGGTTGTAATCACCCATCGTTGTAATCATCACACTACATCCTTTCGACAAACTAGTTATTTATATTTTAAATGAAAGATAGGCAGACCATCACGGACTGTCCCTTTTTGGACTTTAGGGTATTTTACTCAGCTTTTCTTCATTTCATTAATCGCCACCAATCAATTAAATCACCACGCTATCTAATAGGCCTACGTATCGTATTTGTAGGCTTCGGATGCAAGCTTAACCCCCCAACGAGCTGAAGAGCTAGAGTTCAGCATGTGACAAAACTGGTGGCTGCATGTTCAGCTACGCTACTAATCGATATATTTATGAATGGGGAGCTGCACCTAATATTAGGTGTATTTCTCTAGTGGCCGAAAACATCAACTTTAGCAAACGGAAGTCGGTTTTACTACAGCATAGTAATCAATTTAATTGCTTTATATCCCAATGGCTCTATGTAGTATTTCTAGGCTTGATTGTTTTCGTGGTCATGCCAAGGAGGTCAAAACAGCCCACCGTATTCTATAGTCTTAAAGGAAATTAGTCACATGGTTTGCACCTGCCTTACCTGCCTAGCGGCGGAACGGCCATAGACTAAAACCGATGGCGCTAAAACCATCGAAGGTGCCTCAAAATGCGGAGACTTTCAACTCGACAACTTTCAACAACCCCCTAGGCTTCATACCATACTTACCCTAGAGCCTTAAACATCTCTGCCTGCTTTAACTATAGCCATAGAGCACTGCAATTCTTCATTTCCTTTCATGTTAGCTATGGCGTCGCTGCGATTTGCAATTAAAGCGACAAATAACGTCCAACAGATTGCAGCTAGCTTAAGCAAAGATCGGCTATGCGTTCAATTCTGCTCTTCCCTAAGCTGTGTTCTCTTGGAAATCTATAGACGGTTAGAATCACAGCCTAATGATAGTAGCTGTGCAGATCAAGTATCCGCACTGCTAGATATCCTCGAGCGGCTTTGTAAAGTATGCTGACTATTTCGTTGCTGAAGATATACAAACTCCCCCCCCCTAGGGAGTTGAACTCCTATTCCTCCGATGTTTATGACCTACTAATTTAGCTAGTCACCGGCCCCTTCTCCTCAGTCGCAACAACGACATGTCCTATACCAACAGCTACAGCAGCCGTACCCGTCTCTGAAGAGACTCTTGATTAGCAACCGAGCTGCAATACAAGCCATCCGCAAGCTCGCATCCGATAGGACGCCGGCTCTAAGGCAACAGCGGGAACAGATAGTGGATTCCCTTAGGGACCATTTAACTCCCGAACTAGGCGACGTTAACATCTCACCATCTAAGTCTGACTTGCCGAGAGCGGAACGGGATGAGTTCGATAAAGAGATGGAGACCCTTCATAAAACTCTCTCTAAGTATTGCTTCTGTAGGCTGAATGACTCTTGTGTCGAGGTCGTCACACGGATCAGACTAAACAGCCTCGTCGGAAACGACTCTGGCGCAACGTTTGGGGTGCTGTTCCTAGATCATCCCCATAAGCATGGGAGGGATTATGCTTCAATGTGGCAGGATACACGCATATCTGTTCTACGATCCGTGTTAGTGCTCCGCCTTACCTTTCCCTGATATGTTCGTTAAGCCTTTTATAGCAGAATTGCCGATGAAGCCCAGGATGGACCCGCTCCAAGTCCGATAGAGATAGGCACGTTTTGTGATTCCATCTCAGTTCGAGCACAGTCCGGAATACATCTCTTCCTCTCCGGAGAAAGTCTATTCTTTCGCTGTTCAGAAGACCCAGCTCGGGCATGGGATCATGCGAATCCCAGTATGTCTCTAGCTAAGGTTCTAGACATATTCGCAGGACAACTAACGACTAAGATGAAACTTATCCTTCAATACCATCTGTCTAAAGCTGTGTGGCAATTTTATTGCTCGAAATGGATGATCGAACCCTGGACCAAAGAAAATGTCCACTTCCTCTTCGAACGGCGTGATGGGGAAGGTTATAGTGTCGCTAGCGTCTTCATAAACGAGCCGATGCTTTCAGTACCGTTTCATGCTAGTCAACCTAATTTAGAAGATGGTCAAGCCGCCTCAGACAGCATCAGCAAACAGATGAAGATTCACCAAATACCTAAGGTTCTCGCCCTTGGCGTAATGCTCCTAGAGATTGAACTTGGGAAACCTATCGAGAGCTACTGGGGGCAGTGGCCAGAGTTCTGTCCCCAAGGGCAGCCAAATATTAATACTAACTACAATATTTGCCGCACTCTCATCAAGCAGGGGAATCTCTTCACAGATACTGTGGTTCCCCTCGAGAACATTTTCACTAATTGTCTACAGCCACAGAAGCATTTCATGCCTCATAGTAGGGACGAAGGACGCCTTCGTGACGCTCTATATGACTTAGTGAGCCCTTTACAGGCTTTCGTTAGTGCTTATAAGCCTAACCTTATCAAACCGCTTCTTTTACCAGCGTCATCTATCTCTGAAACCATTTGTCTAAACCCCTCACAAGGTCCCCCTACACTGCCTTTTACACCACCCATTTCTTCGAATCTAGGCAAATCGGATGTGGGAACGGCAACAGATACTACGAAGAGTACTACTATGTCAGTATTTTCTCCTTTGGGTTTATTATAATCTAACTATTATAAGGGATATGTCACACTACCCATGGTGGAGAAATTTCAAGAAAACTAGTGATTTCATGTATAACCATAGAAAGCAGCCTTTACAAGGCCAAGCCCCGAGGAGAGTGAAAGTAGCGATCCTTGATACTGGGTTTAATAGGGAAGATCCTCTCTTTCAAGAAGCGCGAGAAGGTCTCCCGAAAGACATCGAGTGGAAAGACTTTGTAGGAAATTCGCAAAAACCCGTAGATGAGTCTGGACACGGAACTCGCGTTGCCTTTCTTCTGCTACAAATTACGAGGAATATAGATCTATGGGTTGCACGCGTGTACGAACAAGACGAAGGCACCGCTGAGTCCGCTAGTAGAGTAAAAGAGGTATGTCTCAAACCTGTAGACTCGAACTAGGCTTACAGAATGCAGGCAATCGATGAAGCCACGAAACTTAATGTGGATATCATTTGCATGTCCTTAGGGTTCGATGACAAGGTTGACGAAATCGAGCAATCAATTATGATAGCTAATACGAAAGGTATACTCGTCTTTGCAGCAGCATCAAACGACAGGCAGCTTGAGTCAAACTTTCAGATCAGCTTTCCCGCTAGCATGGAGTTCGGTGTGTTTTGTATCAATTCACACTCCTCGGACAACGAACTAAAATGGTCGAGTTTTAATCCACGGTATCTACCAAAAAGGAACAACTTCTGCGTTGTTGGTGAAGATGTCTATGGGCCTGGCTCTGTGCCAATACCATCCACTGGTGGAGCAGTACCGAAATTGAAGTCTTTCAAAGGAACCTCTTATTCTACACCGATTGTTGCAGGACTTGCTGCCTTAGTTCTAGAGTATAGTCGATCATGCAAGGAGCTCCAAAACCCGAGACGAACCACAGACGGGGAACGAGAACCGTTGAAGACCTTTCAGATTATGAGGGCTGTGTTTATGGAAATGTGCGATCCATATATGGAGGGACGCTCGAATCCTATACTTCCTTGGAAACTACTGGAGAAGAAAGATTACAATAAGCCGAAGCCGTGGGAGACAATCAGGTTATTAATTGCTAAAGGGGGCAGGTGACACAGGGGAGTTAGAGACTCTCAAACTAGGTCGTGGAGTGGCGTGATCTTAGAATGGGGAAAGTGGCGGAAAGGTTTCAAAGATGAAAGGAATTGATGAAGTGGGAGAGACGAACTACGGGTAATCTAATACTAGCATATTAACGTAGTTAATTTCTACTTCCGTCTTTCGAACCGAATTAAGGAATTATGCTGTAAGAACCACCTAATTAATGGCACAAAGGAGATCATTGGTAGCATTGAACGCCTATCTATATATTCTCCTCCCGCCATACATTTAATGTTTTAAGGGAAACATCCGTCATAGGATGATGACGGCCAAGGACCCGTTCTCGCAGCTGAACGCAAGTCTCTAATAGTGAAATAGCCTCCTCATTGCGGCCTTGGGATTTTAGCGTAGCAGCAAGGTCACCTATTGCCGTTAGACTGTCTGGATGTTCATGTCCAAGCAGTTTTCCCCTCGTCTCTAATACTCGCATTTGCATATCTTCAGCCTCCTTCCACTGCCCTTGACCCCCCTAAAGACAAAGCTAGGTTGGCCATGCAAGTAAGTGTAGCTGGGTGCTCTACTCCAACTACCTTCTCCATTCCTTCCACCTACAACTATTTCCCCGAGCTGACCAAAAGTTCGATAACTTTACCCCCAGGC
>JPKC01003547.1:0-10269 GCA_000750925.1 Pseudogymnoascus sp. VKM F-4518 (FW-2643)
GTATCTCCCATCTCCTCCCTCTTTCCCCCCTCCCATTTGCCGTTGACCTCAAAAGTATACAAAGAAGCCTCCATACAGCCCATCGTATATCATCCCAACCCCAACCCCCCCCGCATAAAAGTTCGCAAACGCCGGAATGAAGAGTACACAGATCCACGCAAGCACAAAGCGCAGGCTACGCTCACTCCGCCACCGCCGCCGTGCCGTCGCTGATCCACTTCTTAAAGTCCTCATTGGTCTTCTGCACCTCCTGCTGGCTCTTATTCTCCATCCACCTGCTGTTCATCTCGAACTTCTCGCGGAAGCGCTGCGTGCGCTTCTCAGTGGTAGCTTTAGCGGCCGCCTCGTCCTGCTTGCCGTCCGAGTAGACGAACCACTCCGAGGTGCCCGTCTTGTAGGTCAGCCGGTAGGTGTTGACGCAGATGCGGAGAGTCAGGTCTTCGGCCCAGAGGAGGGGTTTGCGCGAGTGGTTGAGGCTGCCGTTGTCGGAGTCGGCCTCGTTGTTGGAGAGGTTGCGGGTCAGGACCGAGCGGCGGATGCGGTCGATGGGGACGCCTTCGGTGGGCTCGATGCGCACGAAGGAGGAGGTGTAGTACTTCCAGCGGTCTTTGCGCTCCATATCGGTCAGGTCGAAGGTCGACTCGTCTTTTGTGATGAGCTGTGTTGTGGCCTGGCGGCGCTTGGGAGACTATGGGGGGTTAGTTTATTATTAGGGTATCAGGTTTAGAATAATACTTACGTATCTGATGAGGTACATGTCAGCTTCTCCGACAATCTTCTCAACCTTCTTGCGGAGGTCAATCTCCTGGTTGAAAGTCGTCTCATCCTTGTTGCGATTGGTCAAGAAGCTGTTGATGATCAATGGCGTCTTCTCCTTGCTATCATTCGAAGAGCAAGTAGTGGCGTATCGGCAAATGTTCTTCAGGAGATCACTGATCGTGTACAGTGCCCATCCCCTCTGGAGGTAATAGGTACGGAGGAAGTCCTGGTATTTGACTTCCTCAACATCGCCAAGCACAAACTCTTCCATGACCTGGAGAGCCCTATTGTAGTAAGTCTCGGTAGAATCCTGAGAAAACCAATCATTGCGCTCCTCGAGCAGCCCGATCTCCTTCGCGGGCTTGGGAGCCTTGATCCGGCGCACTTCCTCAGTGACTGCCGCCTCGCCATCCTTGAGAGCCTTCAAGCGACGATACAGCACCTCGAAGATGCTGAAGAACTGGAAGATCGTCTGGTTGGCATACAAGCTGTACCAGTCGCGATAGAATGGCTGGTCGGCCTTCAACTCGAAATCCGACGCCTCAAGTGGCTTTGTGCCTTGGAGTGCCGCGACGCTCGGTGCGCGACCCAGCCAGCGGTCACTCTGGGCCTCGCCAGAACCAGACTCATCCATACGGTCTGCCGCAGCTTCGTCATCCTCGGCAATCGACCCAGTGTCTGGCGTCGACTCTTTGCTTCCAGACGCAACGCTGCTCTCCTTGTGGCCACGGCCCTTGGTACCGTTTCTTCCGCGCTCGAGAACGCCACGGAGAAGGTTGTGGTCCATCTTGCCATTTGCACGGCGACTACGGCCATTGGACAGCTCCGCAGGTGTGGTGTCCTCCATTTCCTCGTCTGGCGAGCCTCTCGAAATGTCCTTGACACGGTCACGCACGGTGTCAACCGAGATGCCAAAGAAGGTAGGAACGAAATCCTCCAGGAAATCCGCGATCCTATCTCTCTCAGCAGGACTGTGCTGGTTCGCGTTCATGACATAGAGAATCGCGAATCGGACAACATCGATGATTACATCGTCGTCATCCAGAGTGTACAGGAACTGGTAGCGCGGGACATTGGCTGTGATGCTTCGTTGGCGCTTCTGCTCCTCATGCTTGTTGCGGATGAGTTCCGTCATGGCTCTAGGAGCGAGGAGCTTCTTGTCGGCTCCCTTCACGGAAATTCCCATGTGGTCGAGACTCTTGAGGTACATGGCTTGAGTCTGGACGTGCCAAACCTTGTCCCACTCACGCTGTGTGAATCTCCACTCCTCATCCTTCTGCTTGAGACGTGCAAGGACAACTGGAACCACCGCGATCGGATCCTTGAACAAGTCCGCAGCGACCTCATTGCCCTTCTCAGTCCCATAAATCTTCTTGAAGATTCTCTTGTAGATCGACTGGCTCTGCCCCCCGAATCCAGACGGCATCCGGAAAGTAGGCATCTCATGTGCCTGAAGGTTGAGGATCTGATGGGCAATAGGCTCAAGCAGTTGGATGACCTTGGCATTGGCTTCAATGTTGAAGTCGTAGTCGTGACGTTCCTCTTCAATTCTGTGGAGTCCCTCTTCAAAATGGTTCTTGCGATGAGCGACAAAGCCAGAATCTTCTGACGCCCAAGTTGGATGGGATGCCCAGTCATCGTTGAGAACAGAGTAGCACATCTCATCACGGCCACTGCACGCCTTGAGGCGTTCCCGTTTGGGGAGCAGACGATAGCTGGGGCCCAAGCCACGGCAGTTGCTCAATGAGACCTTCCCAGTTGGAGCTCTAGGGCGGTTCTCAATAACCTCTTCAGGTCCGCTATAGTTGACGAAGCGTTTGAAGAAGTCCATCAACTCAGCATTCTGACCAATGAAGTTGCTGACCTTGTGCACAAGCACGTTCTTATCAATGAGGTCTTGTGAAAAGAGGTTGCAGAGTTTCAAGAATTCAGCAAAGATCTGTTTGTTGCTCAGATACTTCTTGACCTTATCGAAGAAGGCAACCTCAGATTGTTGCGTCGCTGTCGACATCATTGGTGACATGGGCTGGGGTTTTTGAGGAGTAAGTGTCGGAGATACAGCAGGTGCACCTTCAGTCAATCTTGTACCGTGTGAGGTTTTAATCCTCTGTTGGTGGGGTATTGTTAGTTATAAAACTTAAAAGAGGGCAATAGGTTCGCTAGAATGCAACGAGTTCGCTAGAATACGACTTACTTTGTTTGCAGTCCCTGGCTGTCCAATAGACGATCGGCTACCGGCGGCGTCTCCCAAAGAGCCCATCGGGACGGGGGCGGGTGCATTTGGAGGGCGTGGGCGCTTCTTACCCTCTTTGCTGGTGCTTGGAGGCAAGAAATTACCGACAGGAGGCAA
Organism: Pseudogymnoascus sp. VKM F-4518 (FW-2643); assembly: GCA_000750925.1. NCBI lineage: Eukaryota > Fungi > Ascomycota > Leotiomycetes > Thelebolales > Thelebolaceae > Pseudogymnoascus > Pseudogymnoascus sp. VKM F-4518 (FW-2643). The sequence continues at coordinate 3,110 of JPKC01003547.1, forward strand.
CTTCTGTTCACCGCGAGCAACGTGAAGAGGCTGTGGTGCCTGCGACACTCCAGCAAGGCCAATAGCTGCAGCGTCCTCAGCAGCCTTCGCAGCAGCAGCCTTAGCTTGAGCAGCAGACTCAGGCAAGAACTGCTTAAAGTCCTCTAGAAGGTCGGGCGCAGTGCCGAACAGCGTGGTAACTTGTGCATAGACGTCTTGAATCGGCTTTGACTCTCGTTGATATGTCTGTAGAATCTCAAGGAATTGCTTATAGATTTCTGGCTTATCTTGGAAGCGGTTCTGTAACACTGTTAGCAACTATATTTTACATAACGCTGGGTGAGCACAAACCTTTATCTTGTTCACATAGCTTATTGCGTGGTTGAATTCGACAGGGCCACGCTTTTCGACACCAGGTTGCTGAGCTGCAGCTCCATTCATGCCAGCACCTTGAGCAGTCGGTGTTGGAGTCAATGCATTCCTCGCGACAGGGTGGCCAGTGGCAGTTGCAATGGCACTCTGAAGCTGAGATACGCCTCGCTGTTCTTGCTGATGAGCATTCACAGCCGCCTGTTGTGTATCGTAGGCGGCATTCGGTGCTGGGGCTTGGGCATATGGCGGCACGCCGTTGCGAGATTGTGGGCTGAACACGGCTTCAGGACTCTCGATGGAGTGTTGTGGTTGTTGCCAGTTATTGCTATTTCCGCGTTGTGGTGGGTAGTAGCCACCGTTGGCACCGACCTGGGGTCCATCAGGAAGGGCGCGACCAGCTCCAGTGATGGACTGGACGGTGGTTCCCATGGGTGTTGTTACACGGATGGTATTTGGGTCGTTGCCAGCGCCGCATTCGATTCGGTACCCCGGTGGCAGGAATGTATTGAATCCTTGGATAAGGTTCGGGTGCCCTGCAAAAAGATCCGATACTCGATTGATGACGCCAGGAGTGTCGATACTGGTTTCCATGATGTTAGCTATGAAAAGGAGGACAAAGTGACGTTGGTGGGGTTGGCGGGAAGACTTACGCTTGGCTCTTAAAATCTTTCATGATATCGAGAAACCTATTGTATACATCCGGCTGATCGACGAATTGAACCTTGACTTGATCGAGATAACTTAACGCGTCCTGAAGAATATATTGTCAGTGTCTGCTGTAGTAATGATAGCGACTGTGCCCCCATGAAGCGGGACAGTGTCTGGGCGTTTAGAGTCATGACAGAAGGCCGCAAAGAAGCCGCTACAGCTCCACGCAAACACCGAAACGCGATAGAATGTGGGACTGATAATTGTCGCTGTTTGCAACAAAGGAAACTTACATTTAAAATCGGTTGCTGTCCCTGTCCCAATGCCGGGGCACCCTGTGCAGGATGCGCAGCTCCGCCAGGGCCTCCAAACGGCATCTGCTGCATCGAGCGAGCGGCAGCTTCTGGCTGGAGGGGTCCTCCAAATCCAGGCGCAGCGGCCGGATTGACTCCGATAGGAGCCGCGGGCCCAACGACGTGATTTATGATGTTTGGCCCAAAGATTTGGTGTTGCTGCTGGGTCGCGGCATTCTGCTGCTGATTGTGCGGCTGGATTGATCGGTTGGCCTCGGCGTGCAATGGACCGCCGAACGCATTCCCAGGACCCGTAGGCGCACCCAGTGGACCAGGCTGAGATGACCCGTTATGGTTGGCCAGGAGGCCGCCGGGACTGTGGATGGCGCCTGGGAGACGCGATGCGACCGGCTGATGGATTGGGATCGTGCCGGTGTTGTTCTGGTGTTGAGGCACCGATTGGTATTGTTGCTGCTCTCGACGCTGTCTTTCGCGCTCTTCGTGCTCGCGATTACGCTGCGCCATCTCCTCTTGTTGTTGCCTCATGATGTGCTGCTCGCGCAGATGCTGTTCTTCGATCTCCCGCTCGCGATCGAGCCCCGAGGGGGGTTGTGGTGGTTGGTTGTTCATGTCAGCGAACGTTGACCATGAGAAGTTGATATATTATGAAGGGTCGGAAGGATAATGCCGACTCTATAAAAGAGGCACTGAAGTGTTCTCCCTGAGTGAATCAGCGGCTCACTGTTGCGTCAGGAGAGCCGATTTTTGTATCGTGAATGCTGAGCCGAAGAGACTACTTCGCAACGATCGATCGGAGGTGCCAGAGCAAACCTGGTAAAAGATCAAAGATATGCCGATGGCGCTCATGCAGCGAGGACCATGGCCTTGAAGGAGTCTGTTGTAGGATGATTCTTTTGAAGCTTGAGTTCCCGGTGAGGGTTGTCTGTCTCTTGAGTAGGGAGATCTCAAACCCGCTGGCCAGCGGAAAATACCGCTCTTAGCGTGGTGCAGGCCGTGAAAACCACAGCCTCCTCGGAGAGTACCTGTGACGGAGATACACGTTGGAGGCCACGAAAAACCGTAAATCGGTGCTCTGAGTACTGTTTATCAGGGCAGACTGTATAATTTTATCAGATAATTTATTTGCAGAGATGTGTCGACGCGGTGGTTTCTTCCCCTACCCTATTTCCAAATAGTCTGCCCTGACGCCGGGGAAGAGAGTTTCGCAGCCTCGCGGGCGGAGACTAAGCGAGCCGAAACGTCGTCATACTCTGTCCATTATCGGAGATATGATTCCGGTTACGTGTGGATCACCAAGGCCTCTTCGACATTCAAGCAACTTCACAACATCGAAATGCGGTCGACAAGAGCACTTACACTACTTGTTGGGGCTGTTTCTATATACTCTATTTCTGCAATACACATACAGGCGCCTTTCATGGATAATCTTGGGCCGGTGATGCCTCCAGCGGTGTCGGACCCGTCCGCCTCAACCCCACCAGAAGGCGGTTCCGTCATCCTCTGCGACGTGCTCGGTCGCGATCGCTCTATCAATATTTTCGCTGGCTTCACACGGGATATTGAGGAGATCAGTAAGCGTCTATCTGACGGGCAACGAAATACGACGGTTCTTGCGCCTGTGAATAGCGCCATCACCGGGTTGCCGCGAAAGCCCTGGGAATCCAACGAGGACTACGACAGGTTAGGCGCAGATGCATATGAAGGCAAGCCTGGAGAGGATAGGGCCCATGCCAACCTTCGGATATTTGTCGAAGAGCATATTGTGCCCGAAAGCCCGTGGCCAGAGGGTGCCAAACTGAAGACTCTTGCTGGCACCGAGGTGTGGTGGGAGACGAAGGATGGCAAGAAGATTGTAAGTGGAAGCACCGCCATGCCATAATGTTATACAGCAGGGCATCAACTGACTATCCTCCTCAACAGGTTCAGCCAGGCAACATCGAAGTTACAAGTATTGCAAGCAAAGTGGCGAATGGACAAGTCTGGATCCTGAAGGGCGCACGAAACTACGCGTGAAGGCCCGCAAAGAATGCGATGATGAATTATACGATTGGCAATATGGGATATATATGGTTTCGGCGTTTTGAGGATATATTTGGTGGACTATGGGGTCGTCGGCGATATGATTTTGTACAATACCATGCTATTACTGACGTGACGTAACTGACTCAGCGGGACTGAAGGAATGACTGGAGAAGGAAGGGTATATGGGAGATTTGAAAGGGCAACCATGAAATATATAATTATTGGAATCATTTTGTTTTGTTGTACATGGGTGACTTGAAATATCATATGTGATTTCCTTTCCCAAATACTATGAGCCTCCTTTCACATGCCAGGTGTAGTAGTGGCAGGTGTGGTGGGTGGTGTGGTGTAGCATGAGGCTGGTGGTTGTACAGTACTAAGATGATGCATGATGAGCGATTCAAGGTGGTGTTGATGGTGGTGGCGGCGCACTCTGTCGGGGAGCTCTAGTGGTTGTAGTGGTGTACTCTCGCCCCAAACCTGGAGTAATGGGGAAGCCGGAGATTGGCTAGGCTACTTGAGGTACTTGACAACTTGACTACTTACTACCTACTACTTACCTACTACTCGTGGGACAAGTGCGACCGAGCAACAGGGGTAACCAGGAGTAACGTGCGGGGCTCGCAAGCTTGTGGTCTCGCCGTCTCTTCTCCAACATTCCTTTCTTCACATGCGTGGTACTTGGTATCCCCGCAAAATATGGTAGGGGACAAAGTCAATCTTATGGTCAATTACTCGTACGACTATTTTCCAGCGGGAATGATACCCCGAAGCACGGCAAGTAGGCTGCATGAGCCCTCAACAATAAACAACAACACACCGAACAAAAAAGTACGAAAAATAACACATTTTCATTCCCATTAACCGTTTGCATGTGACTTATTAGTTGTATTATGGTATATTATAGAGTATTATATAGTGTTGTAGACTACAGGGTACAGAAGTGTAGTAACTGTTGTCTGCGCCCGGCTCATCACATGATCTGCTGACTGAAATCGGCACAGCCATTCGCTCCCCAGCCCGCGCTTACCCCAGTGGGGGAGGGACCAGTTGTGGACTGCCTCGGTAGTCCCATGGTGATGGTGGGGAATTCCGCTTGTGGGGAGAACCGATCGGGGGAAACAAAACCCAACCACATTCCTCTTGCCTTCCTCTCCCCCTCCACCTCCAAAAATATCATACCCATTTGCCATTTCCATTTCCCCATTTCTCCTACACGTACATATACCCAAATCACAATGGCACCAAGAATCATTGTTGTTGGTGGAGGACGTAAGTGATTCTAACTTCCATTCACTCGGCTCGGCTTTGAACTCCCACTGATGTCATTGTAGTGTCCGGTCTCAGTGCCGCGCATACCATCTACCTCAACGGCGGAAACGTCGTTGTCCTCGATAAGCAGGGCTTCTTCGGTGGAAACTCTACAAAGGTGGGTTCTATTGCCTCAATTAGCTTTTATGTCAAGTACTAATCCTCTCCCAGGCCACTTCCGGCATCAACGGAGCCCTCACCAGGACACAGGTGGACCAGAAGATCCCAGATTCCGTCAAGCTCTTCTACAATGATACCCTCAAGTCCGCGAGAGATAAGGCCAGGCCAGATCTCATCAAGGTCCTCACATACAAGTCTGCTGCCGCTGTTGAGTGGCTGCAAGACGAGTTCAACCTGGACTTGACTCTTGTCTCCCGTCTTGGGTCAGTATTCTGAGCCTCATTTTGGCATGTGACTTTCACTAACATCCATCACAGAGGACACTCTGAGCCAAGGACACACAGAGGTCACGATGCCAAGTTCCCGGGTATGGCTATCACCTACGCCCTGATGGTCCGCCTCGAGGAGCTCGCCGAGAAGGAGCCAGAGCGTGTTCAGATCATCAAGAAGGCTCGCGTTACCGCCGTCAACAAGGACGGCAACAAGATCACCGGTGTCACATACGAGTTCGAGGGCAAGCCAGCCATCCTCGAGGGACCGGTTGTCCTCGCCACCGGTGGTTACGCCGCCGATTTCACAGAGTCCTCGCTGCTTAAGAAGCACAGGCCTGATACCTTCAACCTCTCCTCCACCAACGGTGTCCACGCCACTGGTGACGGACAGAAGATGGTCATGGCCATCGGCGGTAACGGCATCGACATGGACAAGGTCCAGGTCCACCCAACTGGTTTGGTCGACCCCAAGGACCCCGGCTCCAAGTGGAAGTTCCTGGCCGCCGAGGCCCTCCGTGGTGAGGGTGGTCTTCTCCTGAACGGCGACGGCGACCGCTTCTGCGACGAGCTCGGCCACCGTGACTACGTCTCCGGCGAGATGTGGAAGGAGAAGGATAAGGGCAAGTTCCCCGTCCGCCTCGTGCTCAACTCCAAGGCCTCCAACGTCCTGGACTTCCACACCCGCCACTACGCCGGCCGCGGCCTCATGAAGAAGATGACCGGCGAGGAACTCGCCAAGGAGATTGGCTGCACACCCCAGCACCTCCAGAGCACCTTCTCCAAGTACAACTCCATCGCCGACGGCAAGACCAAGGACCCCTACGGCAAGAAGTTCTTCCACAACGGCCCCGTCAACGTCGACGACTACTTCTACGTCTCCGTCATGGAGCCCGTCCTCCACTTCACCATGGGCGGCATCGAAATCAACGACAAAGCCCAGATCCTCAACCACTCCGGCCAGCCCTTCGAGGGCCTCTACGCCTGCGGTGAGCTCGCCGGCGGCGTCCACGGCGCCAACCGCCTCGGCGGCTCCTCCCTCCTCGGCTGCGTCGTCTACGGCCGCGTCGCCGGCGACACCGCCGCGAACTACCTCTTCCAGGAGACCCTCAAGGGCGCCGGAGGCGCAAACCAGCGTCTTGGCCAGATCTCCCTGCACATCGACCCCGCGCAGCCCGGGCGCGTGTCCGTCTCCTGGGACGGCGCGGCTGGTGCTGGCGGTGCCGCTGCGTCCGCTCAGGCCCCTGCTGCTGCTGCGCCTGCTGCCGCTGCGGCTGCGCCGCCGGCGAAGTTCTCCATCCCGGAGAAGGAGTTCACTCTCGAGGAGGTGGCAAAGCACAATACCAAGGAGGACCTGTGGGTTGTGGTTAAGGGCGTCGTGATGGACGTTAGCGACTGGCTTGATGAGCACCCCGGTGGCCCGCAGGCGATTATGAACTTCATGGGCAAGGATGCTACTGAGGAGTTTGAGATGCTGCATGATGATGAGGTGATCCCTAAGTACGCGGCGAAGCAGGTTATTGGGCGCGTTAAGGGACAGAAGGTTACGCTGGAGATCTAGATGGAGATACGGAAAGGAGGATGGGGGGGGTGTTTGTTGGATTAAATTGTATTGATAGCCGGCCCATTATTTGAATGCGATATGCCACTTACAGTACACATGAGTCTTCTGGTCTACAACTAATCTATGTGCTGTGAAGAATTGTACAGTTCAACTAACTCACTCTACTGAGGCAAGGATAAGGAAACAAACCCCCGATATCAACAATCACCAAGTCCCCTCCAGCATCGCAAATCCATAGTCCTCACATCATACCCTCGCTTCACCACCAGTTCGGCTGCTCCCATGCATAGCCTCGGTCCTCGCAACAATCACCCACCTCACCAAAAAGTACTCAATCCCAAACCCAACCTTAAATTACCCGTAGTGATACCCCCCCCATGTCCCATTACAGCAATTCTCCCCCATAGACATCAGAGCACATCACATCAGAGACATCAAGAGAAGGGAAGTAGCAGCATCTCATTTCCCAATTCCCGCACCACCTAGCGATTATGACATCTCACCTCCCCCTCCCCCCCTCGTAGATTATATTTCAATAGCCGACCCCAGAACGACACCCCC
>JPKC01003548.1:0-10510 GCA_000750925.1 Pseudogymnoascus sp. VKM F-4518 (FW-2643)
GGAGCATTTTTGGGTCAGCTGAGCTAACCCCTGATGGTCTGCTCACCTGTGTACTCGGAACAGTCGCCCTTGATATCCTGAAGGTTGGTAGCAATTGTGTTCATGGCGAAGTTCAGAGCCCACACGGAGGCACTTCCGTCTTGGCCGCAACCAACAAGTCGGCAGGGTTCCGACGATAGGGGCCCGATAAAAGAGGCACGCTACTGTACTGGACGTTAGGGGTTCTCCAATAATCATCTCCAAATATGTGTGCGACATGAACAACCTTGGGGAATTGTCGATGAGCTCATTTGCTGCTGGACACTGGCGGATGCAGTCGGATTAGCCGGGAGAGTAGGTACTTTGCAGCCTGCGTGCTTTAGCGCCGTGGCAGGGACAGGATGGCAGTGAAGCTGTGCCGAGTGTGCCACCGAGAATGGAGCTGTATTGACGTATGACAGTGGATTATATGGCACGCCGAGACACTCGATGGTGCTTCTTTCCAGCTACTGTAGTGTATGTTTCAAACGAACAAAGCGCCTATGACTTGGCACGTTTATAGTGCTATGGAACTTTGCCAATTCTTATCGTGATCCTGGCAACGGGATGTGGGATTGTGAGATTGTGGCGTAATGTTAGTTCTGCCAAGTTGCGTGCCATGAATCCTTCGTTGACGCAAGGAGCTGCTGGTACCCATTTTCACAACGACACGACGGATCAGTAGAGTACTCCGTGCAAATAGGGCTTGATAGCTTGATGTGGGGAATAGCCTCTCATGCCAGAACCTTAAGGGCAACGTTAGAGAGACCCTATTCGGCATGTTGTACCCTATTCGGCGTTGTGTTCACGGCGGGAGCTAATTTCCATGGTTTGGGGGTCTGTCAACACTGGTCATTCTGCCGCTGGTGGCGCCATGTTGACATCTGTGGGAGCGTATAAAGTATTCCGTCAGTGTGCTGTATCGCTGTCGAATCACATCAAATGGCTGGTCCCGATTAACTCCTGCAAGCCTATGTCATCTCGTCCGTTTTCGGTGCTGTGCTGTACAGAGATGCTGCAATGCATGCTGAGATCTCCCGGACGACAAGAGATCTTCCCTGTCCCTCCCTCTCAGCAGCATGCGAATAGAGGCACGTCTTTTGCAGTTTATATTTGTCTCTCTTCAGCATTGCCCAGGCCACAATTTAAGGTATAAAAAGAAGGGTCTTTTTGACGTGTTCGACCAAGCCAGGCGTAGTCTTAGTGACTGGGTCGGACTAGCAACGGCGCGAGCCAAGCCCCAGAATTACTTGCATCCAGCAATGATTTGAACCCTGGGCGAGGCTGTCAGTGGAGATGTCAATAAAGAAAACAAATAAACAGATAAACAGACAGACACAGAGCATAACAATACCACAGTCAATACTCGTCAATTCTCTCCCTTGCCTTGCCAACTATGTGATACGCAATCACCCTTACATGGCATTTTGAAGCTTGCAATGTAAGGGATAATATATAAATGAAAAAAGAAGGTGACATATGGGATAAATGTTTAGAGTACTTGCTAGTGGCTGTGTCCTACTAAAATACCAAAGGCGGTGAAGTCGTCGTGGCCCGTGTTGCGTGTGTGTTCGCGTATGGAAGCTACTAATAGTACTTACAATACTCTACCAAAGTACCAAATGTAAAGCTCACCCCCCCGTTAAATCTCCCTGGTCTCTCTTTCCACCACCCACCGAAACCTTCCCTCCGCTCCTCCTACTCCTGCAAGTAGCCATCCCGCCAATTTTCCCATCCTCTTGTACTCTCACGAGAAGAGAGTACCGTCAGTCTTTACACGATTACCACTTTCTTCAAAAAAAGCGTCGTGTCGTAGGCCAAGGAGGCGTTGGGAAAGGGGATCAATTCTGCAATAGTGGCTCTCTTAATTTTGTTATAGATGCGGCCACGATCTCCTGCATCGGCCGCAGAGGACCACGGCGATGACGACTCGGATCCTTCGACCCTAGCGGCCCCCGTCGCTCCTGACAATATTATAACTTCAGCGTGGGAAGGTACGGAGGTGAACGGTAGTGGCAATGGCTTCCGGCCCCCTTCGCGACGGGACAATGGCGAAACCCTGGATGCGCCCTCACGGCTCGGCGTCAATCAGCACATCAGGAGATCGTTTGATTCGCGGAATAGTATAGATGTCCCTGACACCGCGAGGAGTCGAAGGCCGAGCAATACGATCTGGAAGCCTGGGGAAACACGAAATGGATCTGTGACCAAGAACGGGTCTGCGAAATCGGGCCTTGTCGCTGTGCCTCCCACTGAGATAATCAGCGACGGCAAGATGCCACCCCATTTTGTTGCGCGACGGACGAGGTTTCGGAGTCCCTGGTCGAATTCGCTGGCTACCTTCAGCGTAACGCTGCTTGCGATCCTGTCGATGGGGCTGATATTTTACTCTTTTACAACGCGACAAATGGATAGCAAGGGATGCCGAATGTCGTATATGAGGCCTGCGTTTGCCAAACTCAAAGACTTCGACACGGAACACACGCGCTTTGCTAGCAAATATTCTGTATATCTATACCGAGAAGCAACAGTGGACGAGGACACGAAGGTAATGCAACTAACCCTTTCGTCGCGGCCATGCTAACGCCCAATAGGTCAAGGGAGTCCCAATACTTTTCATACCAGGAAACGCAGGAAGTTATAAGCAGGTCCGACCAATTGCGGCAGAAGCAGCGAACTACTTCCACGATGTCCTGCGACACGACGAGGCCGTCCTCAAGGCTGGAACGAGGAATCTCGACTTCTTCACAGTCGACTTCAACGAGGAGTTCACTGCGTTTCACGGCCAGGCCATCCTCGACCAAGCCGAATACCTGAACGAAGCTGTGGCATATATACTTTCTTTATACCATGATCCGCGACAGTCCCAACGAGACCCTGACCTCCCAGACCCGACGTCAGTCATAATACTGGGACACTCTATGGGCGGGATTGTCGCGCGGACGATGCTGGTAATGCCGAACTACCAATCAAACTCCATTAATACCATAATAACAATGTCGGCACCCCATGCGCGCCCGCCTGTGTCGTTTGATGCGCAGATTGTCGAGATATACGAAAACGTCAATCGCTATTGGCGCGAGGCGTACTCCCAGCAGTGGGCAAACAACAACCCTCTGTGGCATGTTACGTTAATATCTATTGCGGGTGGAGGTCTGGATACCATGGTACCCTCGGATTATGCAAGCCTGGAGTCACTTGTTCCTGAGACTCATGGCTTTACAGTTTTCACCACCACTGTGCCGACAGTCTGGACGGGCATGGACCACCAGGCCATCCTATGGTGCGACCAATTCCGAAAGATGGTGATAAAGTCGCTATACGATGTGGTGGATGTCAATCGGGCAGCTCAGACGAAACCCAGAGCGGAGAGGATGCGCATCTTCAAGAAACGCCTTTTGACAGGAATGGAGGCGTTTGCTGAGAGGACACTGCCACGGAAGGAGCCAAGCACTCTGCTGACGCTCGAGGACGGCTCGAATTCCATACTGGGGCAGGGGAAGAGGTTGACGCTGAGGAAGTTTGGGCAGTCGCGTAAACCTCAAGCATACCTGCTGCCAATACCGACCAACCTGGCCGACACGCGATTTACTATGCTCTCCGACCAGAAGCCTGATGAGGACGGAGGACATGGGAAGCTAGAGGTGCTATTTTGCAGTGTATTCCCGCTAAAGGCAGGACAGTCGGCTACACTGCTGTCTATGAACATCGACCTCTCTGGGGATAAGCCGGGGTCGGCAAGGCTCGCCTGCAAGAATGCTGCTGCCGATGTTATCCAGCTTCCTGCTTCCACGCGGGAGTCGAAGCACCCGTTTATTGGCCAAGACGACGAGCCGGTTACCCCATTTTCGTATCTACAATATGAGCTGGCTGATATTGCGGATCATCAATTCGTTGCGATTGTCGACAAGGCTACAGAACCAACCCCAGGCTGGGTTGTTGCCGAGTTCAGCGAAAATGAAGTGTCCAAACGAGTGGGGTCTCTAAGTCTCAGGAGGCTCCTAGCTTTCGGAATGAAAACCAAGCTGCCGTCTGCACGTCCTATGGTTATGGAAGTAAACATTCCTGCCCTGCACTCGAGTCTCCTTTCGTACAACTTGAACGTGGGCAATCAAGCTTGTGGAGATGAAGGCCAGCTGTTCACGCCGTTAGTACGCCAGTACCTATCCAAGCCATACGAATCGAAATACTTTGTCAACGTCAAGCAGGCGAGCATCAACCTGCATGGTGTTGCACCATTCATGCCTCCTCCACTCGAGCCGCGCCAAGGTCACGAAGGTATCAGCCTGCAGATATGGACAGACCCTACCTGTGGGTCATCAGTCGACATATCCCTCACCGTCGACATTTTTGGGAGTTTCGGGAAGCTTTACATGCGCTACAGGACCATCATTGCTGCATTCCCCCTACTCATCGTTGCTCTGGTGATTGGCAAGCAGCTTTCGATATATAACGATACCGGCATTTTCGTCTCGTTTACTGAGGGCATGGATGCTTGCCTCCGTCGGACCATACCGATGGTTATGCTGTGTCTCACAATCGTATCATGGGTTCTCTCATCGAGCTCAGCCTCTCCGGTATCAGCAAACTCGAGCCCATGGAGTTGGAATGGGAATGCAACTTCGCCGCTTGTGGATTTCAAACAGAACGAGCTCCTGTTGGGATCTCGGGATCCGTTTTTCTGGTTCCTGGTTCCTCTCACGGGGGTTATTTCAGTTGGCATCTGCATCATAATCAACTACGGCTTCTTGATAGTGATCCAGGTTTGCTCGATAGTGTATGGGTTAGTGCATACAAGCCCAGCTTGGCTCGGGAAGAATGATAAGAGACTGTCCAGTTCAGCTGCATTTTACCCTTCGTCTACGCGAAGACGTCTGATTATCACTGGGATTCTACTATTACTGGTAGCGACATTCATCCCCTACCAGTTTGCCTACCTAGTGGCCTGCCTCGTTCAGATCACGACCTGCACTCGCGCATGGCGGCTGGCGAATGACACACGATCAGCGGCGAACCATCACTTCTACAACTACGCCCACTCAGTCTTCACCCTCATGCTCTGGACCATCCCCGCCATCAACCTACCCATCCTAGTCGTCTGGGCCAACAACATCGTCGTGCAGTGGCTCACGCCCTTCTCATCCCACCACAACGTCCTCTCCATCATGCCCTTCATCCTCCTCGTCGAGACGCTCACCAGCGGCAAAATGATCCCCCGCGTCTCCAACCGCCTCCGCTACGCCATGCCCTCCTTCTTCTTCTTCATCGCCATGTACGCCGCCATCTACGGCGTGACATACGTATACATGCTGCACCACCTCGTCAACATCGCCACCTTCGGGCTATTCGTCATCCACTCCTCGTGCGGGACGTGGTCGGTGTCGGCGGTGAGCGATATCTTTGATAACGAGAGCAGCACCGAGAGGCGGAAGAGGGGGAAGACGCCTTGAAAGTGGGCGGATGGATGCAGGAGCGGTGTTTTTTTTTGCCTTTTCGAGACGACTGTTTATGATAATGCCGGCCTTGGATACCCGGATAAGATGGGGGTCGTTTTAGCGCTGCATTTGCGATTTTATTTTATTTTGGCGATATGGATTCGGCTTTGATGCTACCATGCTCAGCTGGGTCCACGAATCAGCCGCCATCAGCCACCGACTATACATTCTGGTCAACACATCGAAACTCCCACCAACGGCCCTCAGCGAACTTCCTCTCCGCCGAACCTCCCCAGGCCAACAGCGCCTCACCAGCGTCTCCCTCACCAACCAACCCCTTTTAATGTTTCCATTGCATACCGGCGTTCTCTAGACTCCTTGCTGCGCTTTATTTTCTATTCAGCCTACCATCTATCTTCAGCGGACGAAAGAAAGAAGAGAGAAGGGGAGGGGAAGGTGTACTACGTTGTGTACATTATAATTTTTTGCATTCATTGTTTTTCTGTTGCTGTTGGATTGCTGGGGTGGGGTTGTTTATGCGTACGCGCTTGTTTTTCTGGGTAAGAGGGGGGTTTAGGAGTTGGGGTGGGTTTCGGTTTGGGTGTTTTTTGCGTGCATGGCTGATGGCGTGGCGGTGAGGAGGCCGTAATAGCTGATGCTGGCTGTTGAGTTCTGTGCGGGTGATGGGTGGGGATAATGTATGTGCCATCTGAGAGGCGGCGAGGCGGTGTGAGTAGAGAGATTAGAGATTGTCTAACCCTCTTGAGGGGGTTGTAGTAGCGTGGATGGATATGATTGTTGCTGCTAGGGAGAGGGGGTTGAGTGCCACCTACCTTGGGTGGCAGAGCGGAGTAGGATATGATAGGATAGGATGGGGGGGAGTGGGAATGCTACCACTTCGATTTCGATGATTTTGTGTGCTTGTGTGATGTGATGTGATGTGATGTAGCCTACTCCTCGACAAATGTATATGCTTTGAGACTTCACTTGCAGTTGACGGTATTCATCCCCATAACCCCCCCCTTCACTCGTCTCGTCTCCTTTGTCAGCACCGCCTCCCAAACCATCCCCGTCACTTTTATAAGCAACATATTAGTTAAGCAAAGGAATCATTGAAGGAATAGCGGTGGTGAGCTTTATAAGCCACATACATTAGTTAAGCGGGAAGGAATGGCGGGAGGAACAGCGGGAGGAAGGATTAAAAACAAGGTTCATTGGCTTAAACTTTACTTCGACAACACCCTCGCGTTTATATCTAATGTGGTAGACAGGCTATATACCACAACTCGAGCATTCAAACACACATAAACCACGCACACATGGATGAGATGAGATAATAAGCGTAAGCTTGATCAATTCTCCCCCTCCCCCCCGTTCTCTCCATCACAGCTACACCAGAGCTACACACCAGTGTATCTACTGAACCCACCCACCCCCTATCTCCTATCTTCTATCCCCCTCCTTTCCCTATACCACAGCATCAAAAAAAAAAAAACAGAAAACACCATCTTTCTTTCTTCCCACTCCACTCCCGTCCATTATTAAGCATAAAATTAAGAGGTTTTTCCTTCCCTAGCAGACAATCCCATTAATAAAAAGAAAACGCCGTCCTTCCATCCATCCACCCTCTCCTCTCACCAATAGGCAAGTCAAAAGGAGATTTAAAGTTCGTAGACAACTCACCAGGAGGAGTGTGCCATTCTCAGGTCCGAAGAAAGGTATGGTGGTAGGTACAATCGTCACAAGAGACGTGTTTTTGTTTACAACTCATTCGCCGACTCCGGGCGCGCGGTGAAGGTCAATGGGCAATCATCCTGTGGGTAGTCAGTATACACGTCCCTACATCCAAAGCCACCCCCTTTAAAAAAAAGGGCGGATGAAAGAAAAAAAAACTCACCTTTGGGAAAATCGTAGCAAAAACCTTAATCTCCTCCGACAACGGCGTAGCATGATGCACCCAATCCAAGCTCATCGCCGCCTTCCCAATCAACAGCGCCAGATTCCTCTGAACATACACCTGTCCCAGACAATAATGCGCACCCGTGCCAAAGACCAAGAAATTCTTCGCCCCCTTCGTCTCCGCATCGCCCGAGATCCAGCGCTCGGGGTCAAAGGTGTCGGGGTTAGGATACACCTCCGGATCACGCAGCGAGGGGTAGGTGGTGGGGATCACCATTGCGCCCTTGGGGACGGTGTAGTCGGGGGTGATGGGGAAGGCTTTCTTGACGAGGTAGGGGACCATGATGACGGGGGGTCTGTAGCGGAGGAGTTCGCGGACCACGGCGCGGGTGTAGGTCATCTGGTCGAGATCGTCCATTGTGACGCGCTTGTCGCGGTCGCCGGAGCGGACGGCGAGGTTCTCGGCGCGGACGCGGTCGAGGACGTCGGGGCGCTGGGCCATGGTCTGGAAGAGGTAGGTGACTGCGCTGGAGGTGGCGTCTTGCGAGGCGAAGAGGAAGGTGAAGACCGTTTGTGCGATTTCGTAGTCGGAGAACATGCGCAGCAGCGGGGCGGGCTTGGTGATGCCCTCCATGGAGGCGCCGGAGTTGAGGCGGTCGGTGTAGGCGGCGGACTCGAGGATGGTCTTGACCCACTGGTCCATGATGCAGTTTGCGGGGGCGCCGGCGGCCATGCGGGCTTTGGATTTGGCGGCGCAGCGGGAGAATTCGGCGAGGACGAGGTCCGCGGCGCGCTTGCCGTACCAGGTGCGGGTGAAGGGGATGATGATGGGGAAGTTGACGAGCTCGAGGGCTTCGGTGATGTGGAAGTAGTCGTCGGCGATCTTCTTGACGCCCTCGTCGCTGATGTAGGTGCCGCAGAAGGTGCGCAGGGCGACGGCGCAGGTCACCTCGCGGAAGTTGGCCATGAAGGGGACGGGCTTGCCGCCGGCGTCGGCGGTCACCTGGAGCATCTTCTGGAAGTACTCGTTGTAGACGTCCTCCTGGCCGGGCAGGTAGATGTCGAGGGCGGAGCGGGTGAAGAGCCCATTGAGGCCCTTGCGGAAGTCGACGTGCGCCTTGCCGTCCAGGAAGACCCAGTTGTCGGCGCCGAGGAGCTTGTGGGCCGCGTCAACGACGCAGGGCTTCGCGTACTGGGGGGAGTTGAAGATCTTGCGCGACATGTCGCGGGTGGAGGCGATGACGACGAACCTGGGGGTTGATGTTAGAGACGTGCCAATTGATGTCTGTAGAGTGCTCCTGTGACTTACTTGTGGAAGACAGAGACGCAGCTGAGCTCGCCGCTCGCCCACTTGGCCGCGTACTGCTCGAACTTTGGGTTCACGGACTCGAGGAAGGGGCCCATGAAGGGGATCTTGAAGGTGGGCCCAACAATGGATCCCTTCTTGGAGATGTAGCTGACTGTTATTCGTTAGCCATGGAAGTTCCCCCTTGCTTCGCGGGTGGTAGAAGCGAGCGTACCCTGATCATAGACGACGAGGCCCAGGAAGATGGTCAACGCGATCTGCCATCCTGACAAGCCACCGAGAGTCTGGATGATGTTGTCGACGATTGGGTTCTCGACGAACGAGGCGAAGCTGGCGTCGGCGACGGGGGAGGCGAACGCAGTCGCGTTGTTGAGGTCCTGGATGGTCGCCATATCGAAGGCTGTTGTCAATCTCTCCGGACTCGGCGTGAGAGATGAAGCTGCGAGATGTCGCGTGTATGTGAGGAGATAAAGAGAGAAAGTCAGGAAGAGAGGAGGGAGAAGTGAGGTAGAGTAGCGAGAGACGCCAACACTGTTTAAAGGGGGACCAGGGTACCGGGCCGTATAATATGTGGAGGGCAATAAAGAAGCTCCGCGGGGGCGTTAAACTAGCAGCAGAATAGAGAGATTAGTATAGGGAGAGAGAGAAGAAAGAGCGAGTGGAACGCCTGTGATGCTGTTCTTTCCCCCTAAAGAAACCCCTAAAAGCGTAGTTTTTATGCTAAAGAGAGCGAATAATACAACTAATTTATGCAAATTAATGGATTAACGGGGAGACGGGTTGCTCTGGGCTACTTTAGTATTTACTTTTTCAGCGCGAAGAGTAAAATGGGGGTCTCTGATTGGCTGATTGGGGTGAAATTTAATTAAATTTGATTTTCGGAGAGTGGTGTTTACTCTAACGCCGTAAGTGGGGTACGGCTACAATTGGAGAAATGACTTATGTAAGCAGGATTCCGTATGAAAAAAATGGCATTATATTTCATATTTCGGTGCTTACCAACATCCGCGATGCCGATTACACAGAATCGAACGATAACCCCCCCGAATAGGGTTCTCTAGGGTATCCTAGCAGATGTTTAGTGGATGTTTAGCAGATGTCTAGCAGATGTCTAGCGGACATCTAGCACTGCACACGCTAGAAATTAGGGACATGCATCCCTAAAACCCCCAGTACATCCCACAGCAACCCCAAAACTTACGTCAAATTAGTGCACCCTCCCTCCATCCTCCTCCCCATTATCGTGTAGCGGCGTCGGCGTTGAAGGTTCTTGCGTCAGCACTCTCTCTTTCTACAGCTCCAGTGAGTGCTACGAGTGCTACGCAACTGCGCCCACTAATGCAAGCCAGAAGCCAGATGCTCCCACCAGATGTGAGTGAGATGTAAGTCAGAATGCACGGGCCACTACGCCCATCGCCAATCAGCAGTTGGTGTTGCGGATCCGAATACGAAAGTGATGGTGGTTGTGGCGGCGGTTGTGGCGGCGGTTGTAGGTGTGGAGGAACTTTGGTTGGTATTACTGGATTACTACTGGTGGTGATCAATCAAACCACTGGCTGTGATATGAACCACGGATGGCCGGCCCTTCACCAACCAACAGCGAGAAATCCGACGACGACGTAGCACGTGACTGTTCATATAGTCACGTGCGATATCTCCTGTTTCTCACATGTCCCGTCTATCTCACTCTCACTCCTCCCTGCCTCTTTCCCTCTCAGTTGCCATAAAAAGGCCAAACCCAACCGTAAAATGCAAAGACCATACCCCTTCTCACCACCTAAACGCCTATTCCCATCCCTCCTAAAAACAAAAAGCCCCCCTTTAAAACAGACCCCCTTCCCATCCCACCCCC
>JPKC01003549.1:0-10648 GCA_000750925.1 Pseudogymnoascus sp. VKM F-4518 (FW-2643)
GGAGGGGGGGTGCAAGAGGGTCTTGTGTCAGCAACGGTCCGACTGGACAGTACAGCAATACGCTATGTGCTGCATAGCACATGGGTGGGAAGATCAGCTCCATGCGAATGCCGAGGGAGGTAGGTGGAGCGAAGCTGCAGCTTTAATTCCGAGTACAAGTCACGTTACAGAATTGAGTCACAGAAAAACTGACTAGCGTATCTTTCTCCAATTCATAACATCTACACGCCGCTAGGGCAACATAAGGAAAATCCAAAGACAGTGTATATATTGTTACATGCGCCGCACAACCCTCTAACTGAACTCCTTCACCTCCTCGTCCTCCTCCAGCATCTGCCGGAAGCTGAACGGCTCGAATGCAATCCCGTCGCCCATGAAGTGCTTGCTCATCGCTTCGACCCAGTGGAGACGCAGCGAATGCAGCATAGCGCTCGTGCCCTCCATGACGACGAGCACGCATACGCTGAGGAAGAACCACAGGTAGAATGCTACGACAAGGATGAGCACTCCGCTGATGCCGGTGGCGTTCAATCCTTTGTTAAGGGTCATAGACCACAAAACAAGAGAAAGCTGTTGATGCGCAAGCGAAAGAGCCCAGAGACGGAGATAGGATGCGGTGTGGGAGACGCAGTTAAGGCAGAATTCTAAGTTGTGTTAGAGTGGGCAGTTCAGAAAGGGGGGCGGGGTTGCTTACCAATAGTGTGGATGACCTGGTGGATCATGACTTCGCCAAACTCGAACTCCTCGTGGCCCTCACCGTCATTGTCAATTCCCTGAGTGATCATATCGACACCCTCCGTCTCACTAGCAATGCTGGCACGACTGAAGCTGCGACGGTCATCATCGTCTCCATCGAGAGCGCTGATGCGCGAAGTCTCGCCGATTCCGCGGTAACCCTTGGCGCGGGCCTGGTTATTCTCCCAGCGCAGATAAATGGGCTTGAGGAAGAGGAGGATGGGGACTTGGATAACAGCAAGGACGACGAGGAAGTTCTGAATGATCTTTTGGTACGTCCCGTCACCGTATAACGGCACATCGATAGTGCCGGGCTGGAGGAACATGTAGATCAACATATTCAACAGTCCGGGCGGGTTCCTGTGGTTAGGCGGTTGCACGTCAACAGGCCAGCCCTCGGGAGCCATCGGGTACCAATCTGTTGACCATTTGTAGACGATGGTGAAGACAAGGTAACCGAAGATGGATTGGAAGAATATCATGCCCGGGATGAAGTTGCCCCAAATATCTATCGGGGACTTGAAGCGACGGGCGTTGATATAGGAGAGGCACAGGGAGTAGGTCATGTGGCACCAACCCATGAGGATACTGAGCTTCATCTTGTAACTATTCGCAAAGAGAAGTTCGTTCTCGGCGCCGTGCCACATCCAGTCAAGACCAAATGGGTATCGTTGAGTAGTCAGCTTCGCAACGACTGTGTCCCCTTTGTTGAAGTGCTCAGGCCATTCCCAAGCAGACGAGAAGAGGGACATCGATCGCGAAAAGATATCGTTATAAATGAGCCCGGTGTACATAGAGAAAATGCCCATCATGAGCATGATATAGCGACCATAGTAGGCCATTGTGAAAAGTTCGTCTCGAACCTTCTTCAGTGGCTTTTCCCAGTAGATCATGGCAGCTGCCGCGCAGAACATGATGAAGCCATGTCCAAGATCACCGAACATGACGGCGAAGAGGAACGGGAAGGTGACGACGGTAGGCAGCCCAGGGTTGACTTCGTGATACTTCGAAGTGCCATAGGCGTTGATAATGGTCTGGAAGCCTTCTGTGAATCGGTTTGTCTTTTGGAGAGTTGGCGGTGTCTTATTTGTCCGGATCTCATTGATAATAGACGGCACAGTTAGACCGGCCCGGTTGTTTACGTCTTGAAGGGCGGCCTTGATCTGCGGCAGAGAGTTCGATGGACACCAAGCCTCTGCGATAAGAGTCTTCCTCGCATGGTCATAGGATAGGAGGTTGAGCGTTTCATAAACAGCCTTCTCCTTCTTGATGATCACTATCCAAGCGGCCAAGCTGCGAGCGATCTGTGTCAACTCAGCATCGAGAGTTTGCTTGGTGTTTCGCAGGACGCTGCCAAGGTCACTGAGTCGAGTATTGACTTCGTGGATCTGGTCTCGGCGCAGGTCGCTGTTCTCGTCCACAGCGTATAAATCAGCACCCAGAGACTCAGAGATCTTACGGATCTTTGCGATAATCTCCTTTCCGTGTGCGAAAATGACGAAAACATTCTTATCCACGCTTTCGTTGTTTGTTGGGTCGATGAGGGTTTCGGGGATCTCGGACTGGTTCATATATAAGTTGCCGCGGAGCGTACGCCAGAGGATCCTCTCGAAGGCTGCGACACGTTCGCGAGGGATGACGCCGGAAACAAATCCAATGTTCATAATCGACAGAGATCGCTCGCCAGCGTCGCCATTTTGTGGGTGCTGTTCGACATCCTGAAGTAGAGGCGCATCGTCATCCTGATCGATTGACGTCCGAAGTTCATCAACATTGCCATGAGCCCTATCAAAGAATCCTCCGGCCTCTTTCAACACCCATCTCCACTCAATCAGCTCCACTTCTCTTTTCTTCAGCGTCTCGTAGCTATCGTTTAACGAGGCGACTCTTTGCTCGAGGCTTTGGCTTCGATCGGAGAGCTCGTCGATTTCGGAGGTAGATGGCGCAGCCAGGGACTCAATGTCCAAATCGAGCTTTCGTAGAGGAATTCCAGCCTTCTCCATCTGCGAGTGAAAGTAGCCTACTTATGTCAGCGATAATCCCGCCAGAGGTCACCAGAGGACATACGAAGCTGTCGCTCGACGTTATCTAACCGCCGAATCTCCTGTGTGAAGGTACGTTGGAAGGCCGACGTTTCCGAGTTAAGCTACAAGCACCATCAGCATATGAGCCACACCAGTCTCCCCTCGCAATACTCACGTCGCGGAATTGAATCTGTCCAATCTCGCCCAAGGCGTTGATGACCTCCCTGCCTATCTCGTTGGCGACGTACAGTTGCACCATGCTCATGTCCACCGAGCGGAACATGGTATCCTTTGCTGGCGCCATGATAGCAAAGAACCTCCACAGGCCGACTCAGAGAAAGGAGCTTGACAAGGAAAAGGTACAGTGATGTGAGGGGGTCCTTGGAGCTTCGACCGACACTGTGATGGTATCCGTTGCAGCAACTGTAGCTACCTAGCGGATACCGGATGACTAAGCCGCCACAACCAATCAACCCGTGACTTACGGTTTCGTACACTATATAATATCCAGGAGCCAGTTATCATCATTTATACACATGAGAGTCTCATATTCGCCCAGGATAATTACTACTCAATAGTGTTGGTAACAGTATTAATTCTTGAGTTAGTCTTTACAATCTAACTCTGCTCACTTTATTTTCGAGATCTATACATAATGTAACTTGCGATAGATTTCGTCACCAACAGTGTCGAGTAAACATGCTCCAGGCGCCAAACTTGCTATGAAATCCAGAACTGTGTGGGGTAGTACCGGTATCATCTTCTCAATACATCTTTGCTGACTTCGGTCGCGTTTTAACAGCTCCTCCCTCCTTGTCGTCACCATACTTCCTCTGCCACTGCCATTCAATAAGCACAGGCAAGAAGTGTCTCAGGCTGAACTCAGGCCAGTAGCAGTCTAAAAATCTAAGCTGCGTGTCTTCGTGGCATTGCCACAGCATAAAATCGCTAAGACGGTTCACACCGCTCGTTCGGATCAGGAGATCCAGGGGAGGGTTTCCAGCGGTAAACAGATGCGCCTCGACCGTCGCAGCGGTGATGCTCTCTGGGTCCGGATACGAGGGCTCATCTGGATTCGAGACATCCGAACTCGTCACAGAGTCAGGATGGAGCGTCGCGCTCGAGGAAATGGAGTCGTCGAGCTCGGCTCCAGGAACCTCAACTCTCGTGGGCGAGGCTTCGCGGGGCGGCGAAGAGGAGGATGTGAGGTTTCGGGACCGCAGTTTCTGGGCGATACGCCTTTCGGAAAATGGGCGCTTTGGGGTAGGGAGAGGTGTGGATAGCTCGGCAACTGTGGAGCGGATCGCGGTTGCGATCTCATCGCGGGAGGTATATGGGAAGCAGATATTAAGTATGGCACTGACTCAAGTTAGCCGACTGCAGATCTTCCAGAGAGGATGGGGGGTAGACGAACTCTCCGTTCCCTCGTGTAACCTCGACTGCGTTGTTACAGGCCTCGAGTATATCGGGCCTGATCAGGTCGCGCTGCCCCAGTATCCTGATGCTTGCTCCGTACTGGTCCAGTAGCTCCCCATGCTGTGATATTTGTGCCAGCTTGACCTTGAACAAGTCCATCAACGCATCGACCTCGTATTTCGATCTTTTAAAGTTCTCGATGCTGAATGCGTAGACTGTAATAACTTTGACGCCTAGTTTGTAGCAAACTTCAAGGATCTATATGCGAGTTAGCATGGGCATACCATAACTGATGGGGTATGCACCAACCTTAGCTAAAGACTCGAAGCCCAAGTTGTGTCCTTCCGCAGTCTCGATCTTGTGGCTCCGTGCAAACCGACGGTTCCCATCCATGACGAATGCAATGTGCTCAGGAACTGGTCCCTGGCGCACGGCGCCTATAACCATCTCGCGCACCTGGTTCATGCCCCATTCAACTGGCGGAGAGGAATAAACCCATTTCCGCAGCTGATTGAGATGCATAGACGTCATTTTGGCGGATGGATCCTGAACGCGTTGTCTAATCTGCTCAGGCCGTCTGGGTGGTGGAGTTGTAGAGATTCGGATATCAATTGAGCATTCGATTCGAAATTCGTACAGCCAGCAAGCTTCTGGCGGTTTATGTTAAAGGGCAATTATTGCGTCGTCATGAAGAGTTGTCCACGTACTTGGATTTGGACTTTTGAAGTTGGCGAGGCTGGGGTTGAGAGGCAATATGTGGCTAAGCCTTACGCATACGACACCTCGGGTAAGCACGTACCCGACATCATCGACCGTGGCCTTGGTGATATGTGATATGTGGCAACCAACAGCTATCTTCAGATCTCACCCCCCCACCGCCA
This sequence comes from Pseudogymnoascus sp. VKM F-4518 (FW-2643), assembly GCA_000750925.1. Taxonomy (NCBI): domain Eukaryota; kingdom Fungi; phylum Ascomycota; class Leotiomycetes; order Thelebolales; family Thelebolaceae; genus Pseudogymnoascus; species Pseudogymnoascus sp. VKM F-4518 (FW-2643). The sequence continues at coordinate 5,057 of JPKC01003549.1, forward strand.
TTGCGACTTTCTCCCCATCACATAGAGGGCTCAACTTCACATAAGCTCACCAGCAGCTTTATACCTTCGCATGTGGTCGCATTGAGCTGCGCTCGGCGACATTGCGCAGATCAGTTTCACCCACCATGCACTCCTCAGGTTTCGCTGGTGCGCCTGTGTCCCGCAGCCTCGTCCTGGGAATCATAGCCGCGTCCATCTTGGTCTCCGTCACTGATATCAAATACTACTTTTGGATCCAAGTCGACCCGCACTTTTGGAAGTATGGCCAGCTATGGCGCGCGTTTATATATCAGCTCTGCTACACCAACTCGAGCGAGGTTCTCATGGCTGCCATGACGCTGTATAGCCTGCGGGGCATCGAACGTCTCTGGGGTTCGCGCAAATTCGCCGTACGTCCTCTGCTCTAACTGTGCTATCGGTTACTTGGTAGTTGCATATATGTACATGGCTAATTCAATACAGTCCTTCCTCCTCGTCCTCTTCCCTTTAACGGCGCTCCTCCCCCCGCTCATACTCGCCCTGGTCATCCGGCCCCTCTCATTCAACAGAATCAACTACCTCCCCGCCGGCCTGACTCCTCTTATATATGCCCTTCTTGCGCAATACCATGCCGCCATCCCCCACACATACAAGTACCGCATCGCTGCGTCGCCCGCCCCGCCCGCCAATGCGCCATTTACTGGCCTTACCTTCTCGGATAAGTCCTACACCTATCTACTAGTGGGCCAGCTTGCTCTGGCTCAGTTTCCAGGGTCGCTACTCGGTGCCATGATTGGGTGGGCGGTGGGATATCTCTGGCGGAATGAAGCCTTGCCTGGAGTAATGGTTTCCTGGCGCGTGCCAGGGTGGGTGGTTGGAATTGCGCCACAAAAGCGCGGAGAGGGGTTTGAGGGGCTCAGGAGGAGGCTCGAAGAGGAGAATACAAATGCAGCCGCAGCCACTGGCTCGGACGGCCGTCAGGGAGGGAACGTGGCTCCACGAAGGACGTTGGGAAGGCAGCTGGTTGACCAGTTTAGAGGCGCTTTCTAGATAGCTACAGTAGCTATAATAGAGATAATCATGACAGTACAAACCGAGTCAGATGTTATGTTGAAAGTAATACGTTTCTTTGCAAGATAATAAATATCAAAATGAAACATTAAGTTGAATAATAATATGATTAATTCTTGGTCAATAAATTAATTATCTCCGCCAAAAGGCAACCAATCAATGCCATTGAAACGGTTATAATAACTAATTAAATATTAGCAAAACCCAATTTTTACCGTCAATTATTATTTTAATTCTTTTTGCATTTGTTGTACACATATATTTCCTCCATGGTGCTATTTACGTACGTATGTACCTTGGAGCTACTCCATGCTGGCGCGGCATTGTTATCCGGTCCGGTAAATCCAACGGTATGTTTGCACTGAAGACAAACACACCTTTTGGTTGCGACCATCAGCCCTCCCCATTCCCGCCCTTTACCCTCTTGTTCCAGCGCAAGAAATTACCCATAATCCCATGAATTCCATGGTGAATTATCGCTCTTCTCTATGCTTCATACTTCAAGAATAACAGAGCAGAATACGCATCTCTGACCTTTGTTATTATCGACCACACCGTCGCACACAGCAGCTCCCGATAACCTCTGCCCACCCACCAGACGTCGACCTTCATCGAAACACAACTACCGGACACGATGAGGACGGCAAGACAGGCGCCCCCCGATACATCATCGGGTCGCAGGGCTCAGCCAGTCCGCCAGACTCGAGCAAACCCACCAAGAGCTCACAGTGGCCTCGGGCGCTCATTCGGCGCTCGCGATGCCTCCGGACGCATTTCCCCGGACGAGGAAGAACAGACCGAAATCTATCCTGCGATCACACATTTCGCCGACGCTATAACTGCATTACCCAGAGAGCTTGTTCGACACTTCACACTGCTCAAGGAAGTTGATGCGAAAATTTTTGCTCCAGAAGAGGCGCTGGTCCAACTCGTCGAGAAGGCCCTCAACCACCCACTACCACCACGATCACAATCTACAGACAGACTACAGATAACAGACTCAACTCCAACGCCTGGTAGTGGCCCTATGAGCGTCAATGGCTCAATTGCATATGGCCGAAATCCTTCCATGCTCGATGACACCGACAACCCAGATCGCGCGTCTGCGGTTTATGACGCAGACAATCTCCCTCGCCGCCAGCTCTTCCGACAATGCGCATACACAATGCAAGAGATGCTAGTATCCCTCGACGAAAAGAACCACGTCATATCCACTGCGACCGAGGCCCTCGATAAGCACCTCGCGAGGTTGACCGACTGCCTTCCTTTCGTCGAAGGCGAGATTAGCGAAGAGGCGCGACACGGCAGCACAAAGCATTGGGCATACACCGAGAACAGAGTCGTCAACAAACCGAACGAGAGGTCAAGACGCGAGAATGCGAATGTCAACCACCTCACAAATGCCGCCGCTGCAGCTGCGGCCGAAGAAGCGGCAGCCCGCAGCGACGCCAGGAAGCAGGCGATGCTTGCGAAGAAAGGGCGCGCACAGCTTGCCGAGTCGGACTTCGATGACAACACCGATCACCGCAAAGACAATAATAAGAGGCCCCATGGCAATACAAAGAAGGGTAGACCGGCCGACACATCGAATTCTGGTGCCACTACAAATGGTGGCGGGGCGCACGGCAATCCGCCCTCGAAGAGGCGCAAGGTCGACAAGGGACCGAATGGAGGTGCAGTTATGGAACGATCAATTAGTAGCGTCTATGGAAGCAATGGAGTTGGTCCCAAGGGTAAAACCAACAGCCCCCGCGGTACACCTCTTCCCGACCCGAAGAAACGATCGAAGGCGGCGGCAACTACGAATGGCCAGCCAAGGAAAAGGTATGTCACCCAATGGAATGCGATAACTCACATGCTAATATTGATTGCTTAGGACTGCTGCGGCGAACTCCAATGTCATGTCACCCAGACTTGCATCGTCTCCTGTCCGCAACTCAGTGCAGGAAATTAAGAACAACCGAAACTCCCCCCCTCCCACCAACGGGCGACCCACCGCGATGCGAGCGAGACAGAACTCCCTACAAAATGTCGTGGACTCCTCCCGCCCGCGCGCATCCTCATCCGCATCAATCAAACCCAACGGCATCAATACCTTGCCCGATCTTTCCAACGCCGCCAGCGTCACCGGCCGCCCCATCCCCGAAATCAAAACAACCATGAAGGAAACCGCCGCCAACACCAAGGGCGAGCACGTTCTTGAAGACGCAGACCCCACCGACCCCGCCATGCGCGGCGCCCTCCTCGTCGGCCCCCGAAAAGACGGGCCACTCAAGCACGAGGACCTCGAGCCCGCCGCCGACGCCGCGCAGACTGTACAGACCATCACAGCACCACCTGTCATGACTAAGAGCGGGCGCGCGAGCAAGCCATCCACGCCTGCTATGCCGACGTTCTCAGAGCCCGTGCGCGCGGGTAGTAGGCGCAACACCGTTGATGGCGCGGCGGCGAAGCGGTCACATAAGAAGGGGGCAGGACAGGCGGCACTGCTTGTTGCTGCGCAGCCGGCTGAGGAGGACGCAGGGAATAGTGTTCTGGGTGACGCGGAGGACGATGAGGAGGTCGAGGCGGATCCCAATGAGCTACGGTACTGTTACTGCAATGGTGTTAGTTATGGGGAGATGGTGGCATGTGATAATGATGCGTGTGCGAAGGAGTGGTTCCACATGGAGTGTGCGGGACTGAAGGTCGCGCCGAAGAATGGTGAGTTTCCCCCTCTCTCTGTCCGTTCCATGGCGATGGCGACGGCTTGCTAACACAGCCTGCAGCAAAATGGTACTGCGACGACTGTAAGGAAAACATGAAGAGCCGGCGTTTTAATGGGCGGTAGGCTGGTGACATCGATCCCAGACCCTTCTTCAACGACACGGATCGGACACACGGCGTTTTGTTTTTGCCACGGAAACCAGGCCGGCCGGCTCTTCTCTCTGGCGCTTATAGGGCGAAACACACACACACACACGGTATATAGAGACGGGAGGGATGGAGGTTCGCCATGAAAATAGGGAAACCTGGATACTTTTGTGTCTATAGTTTGTGTTTGTTTTTTTGTGCTTTTTTTTTTTGGAACCCCTGCAGCGCCGCCGAAGCAAGTTCCGTGGACAGGATATAACGAGAGTAACGTAAATAAGTTTTCTGCACAACACACACAGACAGACAAATACATAATGACCAGCTATATCATCTTCCTCCGTACTGCTGAGAGAATACCACTGTTGCCTCCTCTTCCGCCCCATCCCGTATCGCCAAGCTCTCACGTCAGCCATCCGCCCCTCCTTTTTCCATCCCGCCCCGCCCCGCTCCGCTGCCACGTTAGGTTACCCCAGATTCCCGTTCCTGATGAGTGGCGTCAATCAAGCCAAGTCAAAGCGCTACACCCCTATGCGCCCCGCCGTCCATCCGCCGGCCCCCGAAGCGGGAAATTATGTCAGGGCAGCGCAAGGCATGGTAGGACTAACGACAACGGAGGCCGAGACTCAATCTCCCTATGCGCGCTCTCTTTCTCTAATATTCATGCCGGCTTTGTCGCGATATCTTATTCCCGCGCTCTCATAACAGTGATATCGACGATAATAAGCGCAGCTACCGTGAATTGAAGCGCACACCACAGCACCGCGCGCAAACCGCGCATTCAAGGAATAACCACCCACCACGCCAGACCAGCGCAATAACCATGGCCTCCTCCGACCCCTTCGCCAACCCCGCCTGGGAAGGCACCTCGCGCCTCCCCACGCGCCCAGCGCCCGCGGCATCGCAATCATCCGTCGCGCCATCTACCGCGGACGAGAAAGCCATCGAGGGCGGCGCGCCTTACGCCGCTCCTACGTATATAGCCACTACACCCGCTGCGTCGCGGCCGGGGCTGAAGGAGCGCTTTGATGGCATTATGTCGCCTAATAGACGGTATCTAGGGCGCAGTCGACGGACGGTGTTGTTAGGAGTTTTGGCGCTGGTGGCGCTGCTTGTTCTGGTGCTGGGGCTGGGATTGGGACTTGGATTGAAGAAGGGGGGGGATTCGTGAGTGTGCCCGCGAGTTATTGGATTTATGGATGGAGTTGTGGCTAATATAAAGCAGAGCCGCGCTACCGCTTCCTGGAAATGCAACACCGCATACGGGTGATCTGACATACTACTCCCCCGGCCCGGGGTATGGGAGTTGCGGCTTCGAGAACAAGGCCGATGACCCCATCTGCGCGGTCTCGCACCTCCTGTACGACGCGGCATCGACGTCGGGGAACCCGAATGAGAATCCGCTGTGTGGGAGGAAGCTGCGGGTGACGCACACGGATGCCAGGGATGGGAAGGCGCGGAGCGTGGATGTTACGGTCGTGGACCGCTGTACGGGCTGCAAGGCGACGGACGTAGATCTTAGCCCTGGGATGTTCCTCAAGCTCGCGGCTGAGGAGGAGGGGAGAGTCGTAGGGACGTGGGCGTGGTTGGATTGATAGTGATAGTTGATGGAATCGTCGTCTTTAGCGTACTTAAAATCTAATACCCATCTATACCCATCTATACCCCCCCCACCCTCCTCACTTCCTAAAC